>SOPF01031231.1:0-12357 GCA_012979155.1 Hypericum perforatum
TGTCGTGATCCGACAATATCAACGAGTAGTCCTAAAAGCATGCAGCAGAGGAGCCGGGGGGGTTGGGGGGTGTGGGGGTATTTCCCTTTGATTATCGAAAGTACAAAGTTCGATCTCAGAACAATACCGTTGACCAAGATGCTCGCCAATGAACCGGTGTTGTCTGTGCTGCAGTAGCGATGAAGGTGGCGTCGGATTTGACTGAGGAGAACCGGGCAATTAGCACTCAGCAGATGCTCATCACCACCAAGAAGCAGTTTCCAAGCATGAGAATTCTGTAGCCTGACAACCATAGCTTTAAGAAATGCGATCCGATCAATCGGACCACGACTTGGAACAAAGTACATACCAGGTTTGATCATAAACATACCAACCTTACTAACTAGACAAAATTCAATCAGACCAGGCGGTCCATCTGGATTTTTGGCCTAGATTTTTGTGGTTGGTTAGGTTGAGGGGAGAAATTGAAAATCAAATTTACCATCAAACTTCCCCAAATTTTGTCCCAAATCAAAATGCAGGTTAGAGGAGAAGGCCGCCGGTTTGAGAAAGAGGAGGAAGAGGAGGCCGCTGGCTTGAGGAGGAGGAACAGGAGGCCGCCGGCTTAAAGAGGAGGAAAAGGAGGAGGTCGTCGGCTTGAAAAGGAGGAGGAAGAAAAGGAGAAGGCCACCGACTGACTTGAAGAGGAGGAGGCTGCCAAAATTTTTTGTGCCTGAATTTGTTTGGCTACTATATTTTCTTAATTTGTTTAAATGGAATTTTCTGGATCAATGGTATATGTAGGTTTTGGGACGGAAAAAATAAATATTTTTGTTGGAAAAAGAAAATGTCTTAAAAGAAAAAATGTGAAAAAAGTTGTGCATTGGGAAGATGAACTTAGAATTGAAAAAATCAAAGTATGAACTTACTACTTAACTAGTATAGCAAAAGAGTCCTTAAAACCTAATCTATCTAATAAAGAAATTCTTGTCCGACTGGTACTTCAACTGATCAAACTAGATGCCGGACCAAAATCTAGATCAGTCTCCGGATCGTCTTTTAAAACTATGCTAACAACACATTGTGTTGTGAATATTTAATATGTCCAAATCAAATTCCTAGCATTTATCATGATATGAATATTTATTTTTTTTAAAAAAATACCAACTGGACCCACATCAAATGGGTCAACATGACAGTTTCGGATCATGGTTTAACCATTCAAGTAATACTTTTATAAGTAGGTTTTTATGTAAAGATGTTGAATCTTAGTCAGCCTGTATTCCACCCTTACTTTTTGATTAAGTTATAATAGTTTAATCAAAAGATTTTGAATTCAAATTATTAAAAACTCATAATGTTAATTATTGTTAAAATTATAACTAGGTAAACTATTTAATATTATTGGATAAACAAGTTGATACCACTAGGTTAGGAGTGAGCAAATAGAAAAGAAACTAGCAAATCAGTCCAAACTAGACTGAAAAACTGGACTAGACCGAATGAAAAGGGAAAATAGTTCGGTTCCCATAATATGAAAAATTACAGTTCCCGGTCCAGTTTTATTTGAGAAAAACTGGGAAAACTCGGACCAAACCATAATTGTTAACTATACAAGAGAATTTCTCACTTTTCTCACTTCTCTCGATAGTCTCCCCTCCTCTTCTCTTCTCAACTCCCCTAATAACAAAAATAAATCTTAGTCACACCACCGTGCTTTGGCTGCCTCCTACCTCTCTCCGGAGTTTGAGATTATTTTCACTTTTCATTGTAGGTATTTAGTATTTTAAAATCCAAAATAAAATTAGGCCACTCTCCTAAGTTCGAGGTCAGTTTTCAATTTCTGTGAATTTCTAGTTTTGATTTTTTTTGATCTGGTCTGAGTCTGGTCCAATTCGGTCAACCATCTCACCTCAAATTAGGATAATCTATTTGATATAATCAGATAGACTATTTAAACATATGTTTGGTTAAATTCATCTTAAAAATAATAATTAATATTATTGTTGTGGGGAAAAAGTGATGAGGGTGTCAAGGTCGATCTCTTGACAGCTTGAAGGCTCGTCTCAAGGTTGGCGCCCAACGATACAAATGTGATCAAACGACCACCACTACCTAACCGAAGCTAAGCTTCTATAACCAGGCTCTAATGCCCGGCCGACCAAACGCTAATGCTCGGCTGAAGACTAAGATACAAAAAAGAAGCTTTGAGCTTTGATATATGATTTATGTGGTTGATTGATTGATGCCCATGCTGCGTCTCCCAAGCGCTCTTTATATAGGCAGAGGATTCCTTCTCCTTCCTACACTCGGTCTTCATCTTCTCCTTGAACTCAGATTCTCTTTACGCTTATCTTTGGGGATGCTTATCCTTATCTTGAGCCAAAACCATCCTTATTGCTTAATTCACCGGGTTTATCTCTTCCTATGGATTCGGAGTCCACGTTTATTGCCTTCTCTCTCAGAAGACTGACCGTGGACGGTCTCTGGATGTAGCTCGTCAATGTCCAATGGGTGTCACCAGGCAAGGGTCATGACACTCTACCTTTCGGAAGCTCTAAGTATCACTAGGCGAGGTCATGGCACCCTTGGAACCACAAGATATCAATAACTAGGGTGTTGACACCCTTCATCTTTCGGAACTTCTATGTGTTACTAGGCAAAGTATCAACACCCCTAGTCTTTCGAAAGCTTTAGGTGTCTTTAGGTACAGTGTCGACACCCCTTGCCTTTCGAAGGCCTTCGATGTCACTAGGCATGGTGTCAATACCTTCCCTAAGTGAAAGCACCCATCTTAAGTGAAATAAGGTCTTGACACCCCCTTTAGGTAGATTAAGCTCTTAACACCCTCCTTGAGTGAAGACACTCATTTTGGGTGAAATAAGCTCTTGACGCTTCCTTTAGGTAGATTAAGCTCTTAGCACCCTCCTTGAGTGAAGGCACCCATTTTGGGTGAAATAAGCCTTTAACACCTTCTTCAGGCGAGGTAAGCCTCCAACGCCTCTCTAAGGCCAGGCACACTCTTAATACCTCTCTTAGGTGAAGTGAGCCTTCGTCACCTCCATTATGCAAGACATGCTCTCAACACTTCTCTTAGGCAAGGCAAGTCATTTTCACTTCCTTAAGTGAGATAACCCTTTAACACCTCTCCTGGGTGAGGTCGGCCTCTAATACTTCCCTTGGGTGAGGTCAGCCTCGGCCTTTGACACTTCCATTGGGTGAGGTCGGCCTCAGCCTTTGACACCTCCCTTAGGTGAGATCGGCCTCGACCTCTGACACCTCCCTTGGGTGAGGTCGGCTTCGGCCTTTGACACTTCCCTTAGGTGAGATCGGCTTCGGCCTTTGACACCTCTCTTGGGTGAGGTCAGCCTCAGCCTCTGACACCTCCCTTGGGTGAGGTCGGCCTTGGCCTTTTACACCTCCCTTGGGTGAGGTCGGCCTCGGCCTTTTACACCTCCCTTGGGTGAGGTCGGTCTCGGCCTTGACACCTCCCTTGGGTGAGGTAAGAGAGGTCCAAGAACTCCCTCTTATGAAAGGTGAAATATCCGTATTAGTCACTCTTGGAAGGCAAAGTACTTCAGGAAGTTACTCTTTTCTCCCGCCAAAAGTCACACATAACACCTCCTTGCAAGGGGCAAAATATTCTTTTTGGTCACTTAGGAGAGATAAAGTGCTTATGGAAGTCACCCTCCTCCACTCACATGCCTTTATCTTTTTTGCCTTCCTCCACTCACATGCATTTGTCCTTTTTCCCTTCCTTTAGTCACACCAATAAGACCCCCCACTACAAGGAGGCAAAGTATCTACTTTGGTCACTCAAGGAAGGAAAAGCTCTTCATGAAGTCACTTGCACCTTCTTTTAAGTCACCTTAAGAAGACAAAGTCTCTCCTTTAGTACCTTCCACAAGGACAAGTGCTTCAAGAAGTACCAAAAGTGGTCACTCTCAATAGGTAAAATTACTATAACACTACCGTGGGAAGGCAAATTATTTTTATGCTCCAACAATGCCCTCCGCATGGTGACATTTTGAATCACCAAAATGAGAAGTGTCACCATGTAGACCTTGATCTCCTTCAAAACTCCAAATCGGTAAGCTTTCCATAGGTAAAGGTTAGTTCACCGCTTTATAGGCATAAAAAGACCTTTCATAGGCAAAGGTTACTTTACCGCATGATAGGCATAATAGACCTTTCATAGGCAAAGGTTGTTTCACCTTTTGGTAGGCAAAGGTCAATGTACCTTCTTAGTAGGCAAAGATCATTTTACTTTTTGCAGATGAATGTCATTTCACCTCTTGTAGATGAAGGTCATTTCACCCTTTATGTAGACAAAGGTTGTTTTACCTTTTATTGGCGAAAGTCTTTTCACCTCTTGTAGGAGAGGTCATTTCACCTCTTGTAGGCAAAGGTTGCTTTACCTCTTATAGGCGAAGGTTGCTTCACCTCTTGTAGGCAAAGGTTGTTTCACCTCTTGTAGGCGAAGGTTGTTTCACCTCTTGTAGGCAAAGGTCATTTTACCTCTGTGCAAGCAAAGGCTGTTTAAATGATCTTTTTCTGTATATCCACTCACCTCCTTTACACCCACCTTTCATAGTCGTAATCGGCTTGATAATTGGGTCCTCTTTAAAGTCTTTGAAAAGCTGTCACTGATGAAGATTGATCGACTTTCTCTCTCTGAGTGAAGCAATATCTCTTTCAAAGGGTCCCTCACTTCGGCCTTAGTATTATCCAATTTGTTTAGGGTCGGATGGAGGTTGTTCATCTTTATTGTCTCCATGGGGTCTTAGCTGTCGTCTTCAAAGATAAATTCGGTCGCTTTATACTATGACAAGGCGTAGACCTCTGACCGCCTTATCCGTTCTTCTTCTCTTTCCTTAGTCTCGAAAGGTAAGCCTAAGGGCTTGCCTTTTGGGTATGACTTCTGGGAGTTGATCAGGTAAGGGAATCCCTTGTTCGACCGAGCTTGCATAGCCAACGACCTGTTCTCCCTCATTGTACCGTGTGAGGGGAGTTGGCATGATGGACTTGTTATAGAAGGCCGTCTCAACATAGTTAGTAGCTACTTGGAATAGATTTTCATTCGCAGCTACTATCTTCAGGTCTTGTTCCTCTTTGCTCAAGTTGTCTTCACTCATACTATCATCGAGTGTCAACTTTTTATTCTTTTGATCTTCTTCCATGCATGCCCTTACCTTCATCTTCATAAATTCTTCTTCACTGAAAAGAGCACCATATAAGTCTAGCTTGTCTTCCTCATCTAAGCTAGATAGATTTCTCTTATCTTCCTCGGCTATCTCAAAGAAGGTGTGTAACCTCAGCTTCTCAGAAGCTTCCATATCAAGTGTACAGCTTATAACTGCTTTCTTCTTATCCTTCTCAAGGGGTGGTTCTTCAGTTGGTTTATCTTTAGAAAGGCCCTTGGCCCTATTCTTGGGTATCCACCTTTTTGTGCTCAGATTCTTCAGATCTATGTGTTGATCCTCTCTTCTAAGAGGACTCCCTCGTCTGAGCCTTTATGCTGATCCTCTCTTATAGGAGGCCTTCCCTTGTCTAGCCTCTTGTTTGGTGCTCTTCTATCACTAGGTCTTTTCTTGTCTAGCCCTTTGTCTGGTATTTTTCCTTTACTAGATCTTGATACCTTGCCTCTATCAAGGTCTAGAACATCACCTTGGGTTGGCCGGCCTTGCTTGATAGCTGTGTTATATTGCACTACGAGCAAGCTCAAGAGAGTCTCTTGTTCTCGGAGTCAAGCCCTATGGTCTTCTAGCAGTCTCTCAAGATCCTCAATGATCTGTCTTTGTACTTGGACCTTTCTTTCAAGATGTCATTTTTGAGTCTTTGTAAGGATCTCCGGTAAAAAAGGCTCTGGCAAAGGTCTCTTTTCTCCTAGCCAGTTGAAGACACATTGCCTCATGCTTATGTCCTCTTGGAGGTTGATCTTGACAGGGGTGAGACCTCCATCTACCTTTTACAGGTTACCAAAGAGATTTTGGGTGCCTACTCTGTCCCCCGGGTATCTTTTTAAGATCTTCAACAACTTTTTACCCCCTGAGTTCAGACGAGTGTCTCTTCTCTCCTAGTCGACTGAAGACACTTTGTCTCGTTCTTATGCCCTTTTGGAGGTCAATCTTGATATGGGAGTGAGACTTTCATCTACCTTCTATAGGATGTCAAAGAGACTTCGGGCGCCTATTCTGCCCCCCGGGTGTCTTCTTTAGCTCTTCAACAACTTCTTGCCCCCCAAGTTCAGATGAGGATCTCTTCTCTCTTAGTTGACCAAAGATACTTTGTCTTGCTTTTGTGCCTTCTTGGAGGTCGACCTTAACATGAGGATGAGACCTCCATCTGCCTTCTGTGGGATGTCTTGATGACTTGGAACATCTCTTCTGCCCCCTGGTATCTTCCTTTAGCCTTCAGGAGCCTCTTGCAATCTCTTTGAACCCCTGGGAGGACTTCTCTCTTCAAGCACCTCCATTAGGTCTTCTGATTGCCCTCTCCTAACAGAGTCTTGTATGTCTTTAACCTTTTGTCTTTGGAATGTATTTCGTAGGTTTTCTAGGAATAGCATACTTTGGCCTTGATTATCGATTTCTTCATCCTTCTTCAGGCTCACTATTCCAATTGGAGCCACAAATGAGGTTGACTGTGGTGCTTCTTCATATTTTTGATCTTCTTGGATAGATGTGGTCGCCATCTCTTCTACTCGGGCTGATATCGTCTTACTCGGGCTGATATCATCTTACTCTCCTAGGTGATTTGTTCTATTCGATCAGTCATCTCTTTTTGCTTTGCCATCAGTTGCTCAAATATTCGTCTTATTTGGTCTATGACATCTTGTCTCACTGAGGTAGCAACTGATTCTTCACTAAGAGTAGATTCAGACAACTCTTTGGGAGAAGCTATATTAGTCGGCCTTTTAGAGGGAGCCGTATGGTCTGACTCTTTAAAAAAATCCGTGTTGATATTCCTCTGTATGCCTATTAGGGCACTAGTAGGTGTGACTGGCTCCTTTAGGGATATGCTTATTTGAGTAGTAGGAGATATGGCATGTTCCCATGGGGGTATGCTCATTTGAGCACTAGGAGGCATGGCCCGCTCCCATGAAGGTATGCTCGTTTGAGCACTAGGAGATATGGCCCACTCCCATGGGGGTATGCTCATTTGAGCACTAAGAGATATGGCCCGCTTCTATGGGGGTATGCTCGTTTGAGCACTAGGAGATATGACCCACTCTCATGGGGGTATGCTCATTTGAGCACTATGAGATATGGCCCGCTCCCATGGGGGTATACTCATTTGAGCACTAAGAGATATGGCCCGCTCTCATGGGGGTATGCTCGTTTGAGCACTAGGAGATACGTCTCGCTCCTATGGGAGTACCATATTGATTGAATTCCTTGGCTCTTTGGGAAGAGTCGCCTTAGTCATATTCTTCTTAATAAGGTCTTGAGAAGAGAGTGGTATGTTGTTCTTTGTCATCTTGCTAGAATAGATTCGCCTCCTTCTCTAGACGTCCTCCTAGTCCCATCGAGCATGCCAAAAAACTGTTATGGGGAAAAAGTGATGAGGGTGTTAAAGTCGATCTCTAGATGGCTTAAAGGCTCATCTCAAGGTCGGTGCCCAATGATACAAACGTGATCAAACAACTACCACTACCTAACAAAAGCTAAGCTTCTATAACCAGGCTCTAATGCCCGGCTGAAGACTAAGATACAAAAAAGAAGCTTTGAGCTTTGATATATGATTTGTGTGGTTGATTGATTGATGCCCCTGCTTCGTCTCCCAAGTACTCTTTATATAAGCAGAGGATTCCTTCTCCTCCCTGCACTCGGTCTTCATCTTCTCCTTGAACTCGAACTCTCTTTACGCTTATCTTTGGGGATGCTTATCCTTATCTTGAGCTGAAACCGTCCTTATCACTTAATTCACTAGGTTTATCTCTTCCTATAGATTCGGAGTCTATGTTTATTGCCTTCTCTCTCAGAAGACTGACCGTGCACGGTCTCTTGATATAGCTCATCAATGTCTAATAGGTGTCACCAGGCAAGGGTCGTGACACTCTACCTTTCGAAAGCTCTAAGTATCACTAGGCGAGGTCATGGCACCCTTGGAACCACAAGATATCAATAACTAGGGTATTGACACCCTTCGCCTTTCGGAACTTCTATGTGTTACTAGGCAAAGTGTCAACACCCCTTGCCTTTTGAAAGCTTTAGTTGTCTTTAGGTACCGTGTCGACACCCCTTGCCTTTCGAAGGCCTTCGGTGTCACTAGGCATGGTGTCAATACCTTTCCTAAGTGAAAGCACCCATCTTGAGTGAAATAAGGTCTTGACACCCCCTTTAGGTAGATTAAGCTCTTAACACCCTCCTTGAGTGAAGACACCCATTTTAGGTAAAATAAGCTCTTGACGCTTCCTTTAGGTAGATTAAGCTCTTAGCACCCTTCTTGAGTGAAGACACCCATTTTGGGTGAAATAAGCCTTTAACACCTTCTTCAGGCGAGGTAAGCCTCCAACGCCTCTCTAAGGCCAGGCACACTCTTAATACCTCTCTTAGGTGAAGTGAGCCTTCGTCACCTCCACTATGCAAGATATGCTCTCAACACTTCTCTTAGGCAGGGCAAGCCGTTTTCACTTCCTTAAGTGAGGTAAGCTTTTAACACCTCCCCTGGGTGAGGTCGGCCTCTAACACTTCCTTTGGGTGAGGTCGGCCTCGGCCTTTGACTTTTCTATTAAGTGAGATCGGCCTCGGCCTCTGACACCTCCCTTAGGTGAGGTCGGCCTCGGCCTCTGATACTTCCCTTGGGTGAGGTCGGTCTCGGCCTTTGACACCTCCCTTGGGTGAGGTCGGCCTCGGCCTTTTACACCTCTCTTGGATGAGGTTGGCCTCGGCCTTTGACACCTCCCTTGGGTGAGGTAAGAGAGGTCTAAGAACTCCCTCTTATGAAAGGTGAAATATCCGTATTAGTCACTCTTGGAAGGCAAAGTATTTTGGGAAGTCACTTTTCTCCCACCAAAAGTCACGCATAACACCTCCTTGCAAGGGGCAAAATATCCTTTTTGGTCACTTAGGGGATATAAAGTGCGTATGGAAGTCACCCTCCTCCACTCACATGCCTTTATCTTTTTTGCCTTCCTCCACTCACATGTGTTTGTCCTTTTTCCCTTCCTTTAGTCACACCAATAAGACCCCCTACTACAAGGAGGCAAAGTATCCACTTTGGTCACTCAAGGAGGGAAAAGCTCTTCATGAAGTCACTTGCACCTTCTTTTAAGTCACCTTAAGAAGGCAAAGTCTCTCCTTTAGTACCTTCCACAAGGACAAGTACTTCAAGAAGTACCAAAAGTGGTCACTCTCAAAAGGTAAAATTACTATAACACTACCGTGGGAAGGCAAATTATTGTTATGCTCCAACAATTATCAAAAGTGCAAACCATTTGATAACACCATGTAAACTATTTGATATTACTGGGTAAACTATTTGATATAAGTGGGTAAATCATTTGAACATTCAATTGAATTCATCTAAAAATTAATAATTAACAATATCGAAAGGGCAAACTATTTGATAGAAGTGAGCAAATTATTTAATAACGATTTGATATAATCAATAAATCACTTGAAATATGTTTGATTGAATTCATCTAAATAATAACAATTAATAATATCAAAAGAAAAACCATTTGAGATAACTGGATAAAGTATTTGATATAATCGGATAAACTATTTGATATAACCAGATAAACTATTTGATATAATAAAATAAACTATTTGAACATATGGTAAATTAAATTCGTCTTAAAAATAATAATTAATATTATCAAAAGGATAAACTATTTGAGATAACCGAGTAAACTATTTGATATCACTGAGTAAACATTTGATATAATTGGGTAGACTATTTGAACATATGTTTGGTTAAATTCACTTAAAAAATAATAATTAACAATATCAAAGAGCAAACCGTTTGATATAAATGAGTAAAATATTTGATACCATTGAATAAATCATTTACTATAATCGAGTAAACTATTAGATGATATATTTGGTTAAATTCATCTAAAAATTAATAATTAATATTATCAAAAATGCAAACCATTGTAAACTATTTGATACCACTAGGTAAACTATTTGATATAACTGGATAGACTAATTGAACATATGTTTCGTTGAAGAAAATTTGATTGTTGCTGAAGAAGAAGACGTTCTAAAAATAATAATTAATATTATCAAAATAGCAAATTATTTGATATAACCGAATAAACTATTTGATATAATCGGATAAACTATTTGAACATATTTTGATTAAATTCATCTAAAAAATAACAATTAATATTATGAAAAGGGTAAACTATTTAATATAATAGGACAAGTATTTGATATAATTAGTATAAACTATTTTATATATATGGATAGATAAAATATAATAATTAAACATATGTTCAATTAAAAAGGTTTGTAACTGTAATGATCAAATAATTTGCAATGTAATAATCAAATAGTTTAACAAAGTTGCTTTGAGGTATCTTCAATCCGATCATCATTTTTAATGTAGTTTTTCAAAAAGAGTATGCATCCGAGGAACGAAAATAACCAAATCATCAACATTAGCTATAGTCACACGTTCGTAGCCTAATGACACGAGACGATGTAAATATATAGAAGGTTCATAATTCAAAACTTGACTCTTATCATTGTATGAAAAAAAAAATTACTTAAAAAAGAAAATCAAACATTAGCCTGATAGACTTTACTTCACTAGAAATATATTGCTATCACCCATCAAGAATTAACAATAGTAATTAGTCCACAATCGAGCAAAATTAAATTTATAATGGGCTCGTAGTTCATAATAATTTCAGAAGCAGCCACCCTCATAACTTCATTGTCATAAACCAGCACATGAATTCGGAACAATAAAACATAGACCTATTTAGAAAGAAAAAAAACTGTCTAAAATAGTGGAAACATGTAGTCTACATAACATCCACAAGACAACTCACTTGGATTAATCCAATTCAAAAGTTCTTACTTCCAAACCTAAGACCTCAGTTAAAAAATTGAAACAAAGACTAGATCCATGAACCCAACGCAATCCTTTTCCTCTAAAATCACATAGCAACGGCAGGCTTCGACATCGAGGTCGATCGGAGCAAGGGATTTTAAACCTCTCCCACGAACCTCCAACACCCCTGAGAAAGATAATGCCTTAGAGTCTAACGTCATCATCATCGAGGTTATAAATAAAAATAAAACAGAATACGGACATCAACACCTGAGTCGATGGTACTTGACTGTATTTATACGTAATTAATTATTGTGATTCTATTTACCCGATATCTTTTTTTTTTTAATTCGTCTCATTTTATTGTTGAACATTCATTTTATTTATTTTTTTCTATAAGAGTTCAATACCAGATGTAATAGCATTATCAAGGACTGGCTCTTGAATTTCTCAAAAATAGTTCTCGATTTGATATTTATAAAGAACCAAATAGAACCGAACCACATCATAAAAGGCTAAATATTTAACCTCACGCACACAGTGACCTAGATACTCACCTCTTCACGCACGCAGGAAGCAAAAAGAACCCTAATTCACCAATTTTTCATTATAATTATCAGCTCAATTCTGGACCAGAACAATAGAATGACTGGTCCGGGTAAGTTTGAAGTATCTATTTAGGTATGTTTCGTTCTCGTCTCTTTTTTTTCGATCGAATTTTGTCCGATAAAATGCTCGTCCCTACTGATAAGGGTTTGAATAACGGGCCTCTGATTGAATGGCTGCCCGGCCTTTGCGTGTCGAAAACACCCACGGCAAGTCAACGACAGCCTATCATGATATTTCTAGAAAAGATATCAAAAATTTCAAAAGGTTCGTAATTAAATGTACGAACACACTGCACCAAAAATGTTAATAGTAATACAAATTGTCAGTCAACAAACATTTAGATAGTATGTGAGAGAGTTGTTATAGATGTTGTGATAACTTTATTATATTCCAAAAATTCTATTTAATTCTAATCTAAATTAGTCAACTAAATTTAATATAAAAAATCTAATTATAACGTAGTTATCTGGCCCATATTTTTTCCCGTCCTTGGGCTCCATCCAGCCCGTATACAACTAACTTACCAGGATATTTAACTAGCGTTGGTTCAACGCTTTCGATTAAACCTTAGACAAAGTCGAGAGGGAAAGGAGAAGGGAAATTCGAAAGAATCTCACCTCAAAACCTGTCTAGGAACACCGGAAAAAAATGGTCGCCCCGGAGAAGGTAACCAACCAACCCCCTTTCATCTTCCTTGATTTTTCTTTCCTTAAAAACTTGTAATAAACACAGTTTTAAGGCATGCTTTTACCGTTGACCATC
>SOPF01031295.1:0-23256 GCA_012979155.1 Hypericum perforatum
GGATATCTAGCTTACCAAATCCTAATTCTTTATAGCCCAATTATCCAAGTGAACTGTGGCCTCTTGAAGTTTACTGGACAATAGTAACACATTAAATAACAACTTTTCATTAAAATCATATGATCAGGAGTAATCCGGAGAAAATACCGAGCCGTAGACTGTAAGTCCCTCATAAGATGTTCGGTGTTGCTTTCCATGAGGTTGTTATGAGCGTCTCTTATCACAATTTTACCAACTTCGTCGAAACTATCAATATCTTCCATGAGTTTGTCAATAAAGTAGTATAAGGGACGAACTCATAGAAGTCATTGATAGATTCGAAGAAATTGGTAAAGTTGCGATAAGAGACGCTCATAACAGTCTCATGGAAATCAACATCGAACATCTTATGAGGGACTTACAATCTACGACTCGATTTTTTCTCCCGATTGCTCCTATTCAGATGATTTCAATGAAAGGCTGGTATTTTAATATATCACTATTGTCCATGAGACTTCAGGATGCCAAAGTTCAGTTGGGTTATTGGGCTACTATGTTTTGATAAGCCAAATATCATTTCAAATCATTTTTATTGTTGACTATTTGCGTAAATTTAGTGTTGATATATGTTCTGTTTGGTATTTTAGCCAAATTCTGAGACAATGATACAGTAATTAAACTTAAGTAAATCTCAGCTAGATACTGCATACCTCCAAAGCACTTGACTAATTAAGTAAAGGTGAATCTCAGCTAGACACCACATACCTCCAAAGCACTTGACTAATGTTGTAATGCTTCGTGATATGCACATAACTCCGGTGTGAAACCTCGGATCTCCCGTACTAACTCTTCAGCAACAGCAAATGGTTTGTTGCTCTCGAAAATGGAAAACGACATTGGATCTTGGTGTTGTCCAGCTTGGTATAAGACTTGATTCTAGCGCCAGGCAGTAAGAGACTGGGACGATTACCATGTGCAGCGTGTCACCAGCTGTCTTCTTCTTCTTCCCTTTGCCCTCGCTATGGGCGGTGGCTAGCTTGGAGCTCAGGAAAAGCCCAAAAGACCTTGGGAACCTCATCTGGGCCAACATTATTCTCTACCTAACAACATTAATCTTGTCAGTCTAACGCATAAAATAGAGCTGAGCAACTCAGGAAACTTGGAAAGTCGATATGAGTCATACCTTGATACTAGCAAGGAGGCGCGCAGCTTGAGAGTGCAAATCAATCTGAAATGTACCTTAATAGTCAGTTAGAAAAACAGTAGAGCAGAGATCTTAAAAAGGGGGGAAATAACAAGGGATGAGGATAAAACGCACCAGATCGGACAGCGCCGATGCCGGTTTCGAAGCTTAGTCAGTAGGAAAAAAAAGAAAGGAGGTTGGCGATGTGGAGAAGGAGAAGGAAGGAGAAGCTCAATCTTGAAAAAGAGGAAAATAATCAAGGTTATAAAAAACGACTCGGAAGCTGACCCGCAATTAGGGCTGACCTCTAGGTCAACTGGTCCGACCGGTCCACCCACTGGTCAGATCAAATTTTTTTTGTTTCTGATTTTTCTAATTTTTTTGAAATATATATAGTTCAATTACTAAACAATAGGTCAAAAAAAAACATTTAAACATACCAAATTTTTATAAAATACATTAAAGTTTTACTAGGCAACTTCCTCAACGCTTCTTTCGGATTCTGCATATTATTAGCTAATCTAACTTTTATGTTCACTTTATAATTTTATCATCTTTCAGTTTCATGCGCATACACAAAATTTACATCTTAATTCATTATACCACAGTTCTATTAGAGTGCCGTTTCCCCAAAGGTGAGAGATAAAAAGATTTACCATTAAAAGAAAAAATTTAAATCTGATCATTTGTAATGCACCTATAACTTTGAAAGAAGCCAAGTTCTCAATCAAGGCATAAAAACAAAAGTTATTCTTCCTGAAAGTTGATTTTTTTCTGGGTAGAAATGGAGGGGCAAGCCCTGATATGTAAATACGAAATAAAGCAATGAACATCCTAGGTGAACATTCTACTTGCAACCTAGCCTCCTTAATGAAGATCCCACTAGCTCATCATTGTGATGGCCACTGCTACTCCTACATAATGCGGAAAGTTAGATTGTGGGAGCACAAACAAGATTCATTTCCATAAACTAGGATATCCTCAAAGGAACACTGCACATTGCCAAAGAAAATGTACGTACATGGTCAAGATCACCACTTAATGGAAGAGTTGGGTGAAGACAAATACCTAATTTTGTGCCTACCAGCACCACGGGCAATCCTAGATCAAAATCCTGAAGCTCTGGAATCCACCGAATCAGCAATTTGGAAAAAGGTATTAGTAACAAATACATGAAAGAACACAAAGTACGCCGCATTCCAAGGGAGCAGAAGTGCAGAACTAGCACCTTCGTTGCTACATTCTCGTAAATAGCACGGCTAATAAGCGAGAAGGCTGATGCAAATACATTCCCTCCTCTGTAACTAAAGGGCCTTAGTCTATTGTAATCCTCTTGTCCTGTGAAAGCGAGGATCCAAATCAAGTAGAGCACTTAAACAACCGAATCAGAGTATATCTTGTTTCAAATCCCTAAAGATTTCAACTAGGAATAACAAAACACAAGGACATATAAAGAGGCAATTACCAGCCGTGTCCCAAAGGCCCAAATTGACCGTTGTTCCTTCAACAACCACATTCGCACTAAAGTTATCGAGTACCATGGGAATATAATCCTGCAAAATCACAATTATAAATTAATTACCAATACAACAGTGTATCCAAATCAGGAAACCCAAAAAAGACAAACTTTTTTACCCAAATCAGCAAAAATCATCCCATTGTTTGAGAAGAACGAAAATCAAGCAGCAGAGTTCATTAGCTTCCTATCCGCTGCCAAAATAATCACGAAACAAGCATCTTCTACGCGTGCTCCTCATCTCCATCTCTCATCACATTAACCAATTAAAGAAAGTAAGTAATCGATCTTACCTTGAGGCAATGATTCGGCGTACGGACGAAGGTGGATGGGTGTGGAGGTCGGCCCCTATGGAGTTAATTCGAACCGCCGAAGATGGATAGGCTGTGGGCGCCGAAGATGGATACACCACGGAGGAGCTGGATGGGCGTATCACCGGCGCCGAAGATGGATTCGCACGGCGGAGACCCAGGAGGAAGATCCGAGGCGAAGCTGGGCTGTAGGGTTCACGAAATAGAGGGGGGGATTGGGATTTTTTTTGTAAAATCGGGTAGAATTTTCCGATTTTGCCCTTTTAGATTAGGGAAAAGTCACTTTTAGTACCTGTGGTTTCTGCGAAAATTACTTTAGTACCCTGTGGTTTAAAACCCGTCAATCAGGTCATACCTCACCAATTTTCCATCATTTTGGTCCCAAAATTACGATACTACCCTCCCTCAATCAGAACCTAACCAAACTCAATTCAACCTCACCGAACCCACATCCAATTCAACCCAATGGGGCGTAAAAAATAGGATATGACTCGGATGGAGCTAAAATTTTACAAGAATCATCATAAAAATACACATTATTTACAAAAAAAATTCAGAAATTTTAGAGGTCCGGAAGTATTTTTTTATTTTTTGATGCACTGAAACTTCGTGAAATTGTATAAAATAGAAAATATGTCTAATTGAGTTGAAACTTGTCCCAATGATGCATTTTGGTTTCTAAATTTATTAGAGATTCTTAAGGTTTCTTGGGACAAGTTTCAACTCAATTGGATATATTTTCTATTTTATACGATTTTACAATGTTTCAGCACTTCGAAAAATAAAAAAATACTTCCAGACCTCTAAAATTCTTGAATTGTTTTTTGTAAATCATGTGTATTTTTAGGATACTTCTTGTAAAATTTTAGCTTAATCTGAGTCATATCCTATTTTTTATGCCCATTGGGTTGAATTGGATGTGGGTTCGGTCAGGTTGAATTGGGTTAGGTTAGGTTCTGATTGAGGGAGGGGTAGTATTGTAATTTTGGGACCAAAGTGATGGAAAATTGGTGAGGTATGACCCGATTGATGGGTTTTAAACCACAAGGTACTAAAGTGATTTCCGCAGAAACTACAGGGTACTAAAAGTAACTTTTCCCTTTAGATTAAAAACCTTACTAACCCGGATTTTCAGGATTTTTTTTAACCCCCCGGTTCAACCGAATTTTAGACAATTTACAAGGTAAGCGCTTTTATTCATAAATCCGGGATATTATTAGTGACGTCAGGCCGACAGATCATACCACATTTTTAGAACCTTGATCGGCTTGGATTTAGGGTCGGGGAGAAAAACTAGGGATTTCCAGTCCAATTTGGGAGAGACGTTGTAGGACCTGATGATGTGGCAAAGGAGCGTACGCGTCAGTACCTGGTTGGTTGGTACAAAGGCGTGATAAGACCACCCGCAGCGGGGGGGAGCATATGTCCCCGCTCCGCCATGCGTCATGTTCTTATTGGAGGCGAGGCGCACCTCGCTGACATGCACGGCGCCCTCGCGTGTCAGCAAGGCGTGCCTCGCCTCGCGCAATCAGCATTTTTTTATTTTATTTTTAAATCGGAAAAAACTAAAAAATCGGAAAGTTTTGGAAAAAAATTCTAAAAATTACTTTTAATATTTTTTATTTTTTTGTGAAATAAAAATATTTTTATAATTTTTTGTTAATTTATACAAATTTTTGAATCTAAATAACTAGACTTTTCGGATTAAAAAAAATGTGTGTGGTCCAAATTTGATGTAAAAATTTTGTGATCTATATTCATTTAAAAATTCTATAAATTACTGCAACCTTCTTCATAAATTTTCACACCAAAAAATTTTATCTTTCTTATCTTTCACAATCTATATATTTTTTATTATAGTCGAGTCAATGTTGGAGATGGCAGATGAGCATTTCCGATATGGGAAGCTCCGTGAAGCCTACGACGTGTTCATTATGACATGGCACATAGACCCATACATTGAGACCTTCCAACGTTACCATGCCGCATTCCGCATCCTATTTGTTGCCGAAGATTACGATATAGATCCCAACTCGTACAAGATCCTCGATCTCCCCAACTTCGAAAGTCCGGATATTTTTGCGCATGCTGTTTGCCGTGTTGGAAAGTTTCTCGCCCCCGAGAATATCAAATCAGCAATTACTGAGAAAACGTACAAGTTAGCCGTAGACGCTTTCGAGCTCCTCTTAGATGATAATAAGAGAATGCGGTTGAACTTGTACATTAGTTTGGGATTAATATAAGAACTAAGCAATTATGTTTTTTTAAATGTAATGTAATATATTTTGATGTTAAAAAAATTTATTTTGCAAAATTTACTGGTTCGATTTTTAATTTAGTCTTTTGAAATAAACGCGAATTTATACTCGAGTCTGATGGAGAATTTTAAAAAAGCTGAGCGGGAAAAAAGTTGATGTGGCACCCAGGGCGTGACACTGTATCGAGAGCAACATTGTGAGCTGAAAATTGAGAGCAGTGATGCGATGACGTGGCGCTCAGAGCGTGGCACTATAGCGGAGGCGTGAATGCGAGTGGTTTAAGGCAGCTGGCCCTCCGGAAGTCACGTGATGACTTGAAGAAAAACGTGAAGGCCGAATGTGACACGTTAATTTTTAGTCAATTTTTTTACTGTAGTAGTAAATTGTCGTGGACTATTATTATATTAATCTGTCCTTCTGTTTTGTTTAATCCATAATATCTATGGAATAATTTTTTTTTAGTTTCGTAAAGGATGAATCGGTAAAAGTAACTTATTAATTTATTTAATTTCATTGGAAATTTTGATGTTCCTCAAAATTAATATATTGTTTGAAAACCTAGTCAAAAATCGTGCGAAAATAAAAAGATTTGTGTAAAACTCTACTGTGCTATAAGTAGCTAGTGTGAGCGGGCTGCGGGCCTATCATAGGGCGAGACAATTTTCTCTACTACTTGTAAAAAACAATTGTTGCTCATAATTGAAACACGATTCGGTACAAGATGTTATATTTTTATAGGGCGTGATGGTCATGATGCAATGATTTAGTCTGATATATTTAATGGTTTTTTATGTTGTAATTTAATCATTTGAAATATTGTGATTTATTTGTTTGGTTTAAGATGATTCACCTTCCTAAACTGACCTTGCCTACATGAAAAGATACGTATTCTTGTCATCTCCATAAAAAAAAACGAAAATAACGCAATGTTAGAGTTACATGATTCACTTGTTTGAATAACATGATACACTAATTTGATCTACATGATATAATAGTTTGAATTACATGTTCATACTCATTTTAAATACATGATAAGTTGGTATAAACTACAACTACTAGATATATTGATTTGTATTATAATTTGAACTACATTATATACTAGCTTGAACTACAGTTTACAATAATTTTAACTAAATGAGATAATAGTTTAAACTACTTAATACGATAATTTGAACTACTTGACACAATAGTTTCCATATTAAGTTAAAATGGATTGACCAGAACTGATATAATGGATCTAGATGATGCCTCCAACTTCTAACTACCATCAAGCCAAGAATCTAGGGAAGAATATGAGGTATTCCTCGTACTCTTCGTGGAGATGTCAATGATGCCATATTTGACTATGTTTCCTTCACATGATCATATACGCAATCACCTCCTAATGCAACATGGACCTACTTGAGAGAGAAGAATAACTCATTTGTGTTGTCGTTGACCACAACATCGGAGTTGGAGTTAGGCTTTGAAATATGGACCGTCGTTTGCTCTCATCGCATCACTGATAGAATTTGACTTAGGATTTCATGAGAAGCAAGCTGATGCTCATAGATGCCATGTTGTCGCCACTACCGTCAAAGTCCATTCGTTGAGCCATCCCACGAGTCTCTATCTCGGGCGCATACCTACTACCATCCATGGTGGTTGTCGTCAGGTTTGGAAAAAAGTAAGTAAGAGAGTCCCCCCTATACATTTTTTTTATCTCCTATGAGTTTCCTTTCAACCCCGCTTTAACTCTTTTGGGTGAAAAATGTCAAGTTGACTCCGCATATTTTTACCTATCAGATCATTTTGATTTTTTAATGACTCATTTGATGGTCCCTATTTTATCCAAGCCCGTATTATAATCCTATAAACATACATGACTAAATCCAAAGTCCTCATAATTGCACACTTGGGGTCATCAATAAATACTCTTAAAGAGACTTTTACGATCATACTTTTGATAATTAAATTACATTAATCCCAAAGGATCATCAAGGATGATTACACCATACATACCAAAAATATCACATATTAGGTACCAAATATTAAAAATTAAATTACATCAAAAATATTTTATATCTAAATACATAACTAAAGGATCAACAAAAAAGCATTATATCTAACCCAAAAGTCCCCATCTAATCACTCAACAAAAGGCAAACTAAAGAAACTTGTAATTGGGAGAATAGATTACGAAATTACTTGATTGATTACATCCTAGACAGTGTACAACATATATAGTAGTTAATTACAATGGTAATTAAACTAAATATGGAAAGAGAATCAACTAACTAAGGCAATCGGATATACAAACATATTTACAACTGTATATCAAGTAGCCAACTTTACGATCTTGCTTCTTCTTAATTTGATCTCATAACGACTCTTTCCTTTGGTAGAGTGGAAGTCAATATGTCAAGGATTATGGATCACCAGCTGGTTAACCTCAACCTTCCATATTGAGAGAGTAATCGTATCCCCGATTCCCGGAAAGATCAGCTGTAGCTGACAGTTGCAATTATCTCGATTAGTCACTCAATTAGGAAGATTGAGATCTTCACCTATAGCTGGGTCTTCAATTATGGATCCATCAAATCCATGATGCCACATTGAGCTCAGAAACTTCCAACATTCCCTCTAAAGCTGGTGAATGGAGATTGAACATTCCTAGCTTATCAAGAATGAATTGAAATTGCCGGGATTGAAAGGGTTTGGTAAATATGTCTGCCAATTGACGCTAACTACAGATGTATGGGGTGCAAATTTCCTTGGATTGAACCTTTTCACGCACGTAGTAGCAGTCCACTTCGATGTGCTTAGTTCTTTCGTGAAAAACTGGATTGGCCACGATGTGCATGGCTAATTGATTGTCATAGTAGAGCTTGATTGGTGATGTGATTGGATAGCCGAGTTCTTCTATGAGGTGCTTGATCCACATGATTTCCTTAGTAGCATTTTGCATAGCTCTGTACTCTGATTCAGCTATTGAAAGTGAGACTACAGTTTGCTTTTTGCTCTGCCAAATCACCAGATTCCCGCCTATGATAGCATACAATCCAGAAGTGGATCTGCGATCACTTTCATCACCAGCGTAATTTGCATCACAGTAGGCAGAAACATCTAAGTTACTATTATTTTTTAACCAGATACCCTTACCTAGGCATAATTTGAGATATCGTAGAACTCTTTCACCCATCTGGACATTATTAGCTCGATGGCAATGCATTGCTTGGCTGAGAAGGCCTACTGCAAATGAAATATCAGGCTTGGTCATAGTAAGATATATTAATTTACCTACCAAACATTTAAATGATCCAACATTTGGCTTAATTTCACCATCTGTTAACGAGAACTTGGTCCCGTACTCAACTGGAGTAGCAATATGCCTACAATCTAAGTGTTTAGTTTCTTTTAAGAGATCAAGAACATATTTCCTCTAACATAAGAATATCCCTTTGTGAGATTGAGCAAACTCAATGCCCAAAAAATATTTAATCTTCCCAAGGTCCTTTATGTCAAATTTGTCACGAAGGGAAGTTTTTAATTTCATAATTTCATAAGCATCATCACCTGTAATGAGAATGTCATCAACATAAATCAAAACTATGGTTTTATGCAGATTGTGGTTTCTGACAAATGCAGAACAATCATTAATGCACCTCTTGTAACCAAAGCTCATCAATTTTTTGCTCAATTTTTGATACCAAGCACACGGAGATTGCTTTAAACCATATATAGCCTTTTGGAGTTTATAAACTATACCTGATTGTTGTAAGTGATGTCTTGGAGGTAGGTCCATGAAAATTTCCTCTTGTAACTCACCTTGCAAGAACACGTTCTTGATATCCATTTGATACACTGGCCAATTATGATTAACCGTAATGAAAAGAAGGATCCTAATCATGTTCATCTTAACAACAGGTACAAAGGTTTTGTTATAATCTAAACCATATATTTAGGTAAATCCATGAGCCACTAATCTAGCTTTATTCCTTTTTAAAGACCCGTCACTTTTGTATTTATTTTTGAAAATCCATTTGCACCCTACGGTGTTCTTACCTTCTGGAAGTTTGACAATTTTCCAAGTCTGGTTTTTGTCCAAGGCATATAGTTCTTTAACCATGGCCTTCCTCCAGACTGGTTGTAATCTAGCTTGCTCGTAATTAAGTGGCTCTTGGTTGTCATCGATAGAGTTTAAAAAATATTTATAGCTAAAGGAGATAGAATTATAAGCAACATAGTGATCAATTGGGTAGAGTTTAGCATTATAGGTTTTGAAATCTTGGAACCCGGTAGGAGGCTTGTGTTCTCTCCTTGATTGTCTTAATGTCTCTTTAGTTGTAGTAGGAGTGGATTCAATTACTCTTTGATTGTCTGAATTTTCCCTCTCGTCCGTGCTTCCTGCATTAGATTCAACATGTGAGTTGGTAATTTCAGTTGAAGTAGAGATTACACCTTCGTGTGGAGTCTCAATTTGGTCTGAATTATTGGGAATTGGATCCCTTTGAGTCACACTAGTGCGCTGTAGTAAAGTTGACTGATCAATTTTTGGCTGCGATTGACTTTCACTTATGCCTTCGATGCTTTTTGAATTTGTGCGATCAATGTATTGAATTTGGCTGTAATGCTCCCCTGCAATTCATCTTCAACCTGCTCATTTAGTTTGTTAGTAAAGTATGGACGATCCTCACAGAAGTGAACGTCCCTTGAAGTAAATTTCCTTTTTGATATTGGATCATAATATTTGAATCCTTTTGATACGGATGAGTATCCCAAAACCACACATTTAATTGACTTCTTGTCATGTTTGTCCCTTTTCTATGCTAGAATAAGCACATAACAAGTGCATCCAAATGTCCTTAAGAACCATAGATCACATTGGATTTTCCAAAGCACTTTGTAGGGGGTTTTTGATTTTAAAATTTTGCTTGGAGTTCTATTAATTAGAAAGCAAGCAGTTAGTACAGCATCAGACCAAAAATATTTTGGAACATTCATATAGAATCTAATTGCATGAGTCACCTCAAGAATGTGTCCATTTTACCTTTCGGTGACTCCATTTTGTTGCAGAGTGTATGTGCACGAAGTCTGATGTATGATGCCTTGATCCTTCAAGCTTTTAGTGAAGTCCTTAAGATATTCTATTCCATTGTCAGTATGCAAGATTCTAATGCTAGAATTGAACTGATTTTTAATCAGTTTTTGAAAATCTTTAAAGGTTTTAAACACCTCAGTTTTTGATTTCAATAGATAAATCTAAGTAGCTCTTGAAATGTGATCGATAAAGCTGACAAAGTACTTAAACCCATCGTAAGATAAGCAAGGTTAAGTCCATAAATTAGAACGGATAAGCTCAAATGGATTATTATACTCAGTAATAGATAATTGGAAAGTAGGCCTACATTGTTTGGCAAAGATGCAACTTTTACAAGAGTTTGAAATACGGCTACAACCAGGTTTTATTAAGGCTAACATATTATCAAAAGGATGACCGAGTCTGTTGTGCCAAAGACCTGAATCATTACTTGGAGAAGTCTTGAAAACTAATGCGGAAGGTAAACAATCAAGGACATATAAGCCATTCTTCAATCTTCCCTTACCAATCATTTTCTGAGAGTTCAAATCCTAAAAGACAACTTGATTAGCATCAAATATAACCTTGCAATTTAATTGTTTGGTTAATTTGCTAACAGATAGTAGATTTGCAGCAAAATCGGGAACAAATAGAGAATCAATCTTGGAATTCAACAAATTTAACCAGCCTTTCCCATGAATTGGAATGTTCTTACCATTTGCAATCAATACATGATCATTCATATTATTTTTGTGCAATTGATTTAGGAGATGTTGATTATAAGTCATATTATTGTTAGCTCCAGAATCAATATCTAATCGATTGCAGAAGATTCGCAATTAGAGGATTGCACATACCAGTAAATGCTTGTGAGGAGTGGGCCGAAGGCTTGTGATTCTCCTCAGCTTCAGATTGGCTTGGATTAGATTTGGAGCCCAGAATTCCTCTGCTGATCTGCTACAATAATTGTTGAGTTTGTTATAATTATTGCGCAATCAGCTCAATTAAGTTGCCTTGGGGCTGGGTCTCCTTGATTGCGGCCACGTTTGAGCTGAATTGTTCTCGATTGTCTCGTTGTGGTCGTAAGTGCGGATGCAGAAACCAACACTTGTCCTTGTAGTGGCCTGGTTTTTTGCAATGTTCACACACTATTTGGCTTCGATTGTTGAGGTTTTGATATGTCCCTCTTCCTCTAGCATTGTTTCTGTTGCTGAATCTGCCCCTTGCTCAAGACGAGTAGAAGGCATGATTTTCGCTGTCAATAGCTTCCTTTTCTTTGCTGCCAATGGTGGTGTTCTTCCTTGTTTCTTCCTGTTACAGCTTAGAACATATACTTGCCAAGGATGACAGCTCATTGCACATTAAAAATTAACTTTGAGCTGATTCAAATTCAGTTCTCAATCCAGACAATAATTGGAAGATTTTGTCTTGCTCTATTTGCTTTTGTAGCATGACTAAATCAGTAGTAGGTTGTCTATAGATGCTAAGCTCATTCCACAAACTCTTAAGTTCTCCCAAATATTCGGTGATGGTCTTGTTCCCTTGTTTGACTTCCCCCAATTTCTTTTTTAATTCAAATATCATATACTTATTATTTTGTTGGCCATAAAGCTCTTTTAAATCATCCCACAGCTGCTTAGAAATATTGGAGAAAGAGAACAAGGTGTAGACTTTGGGATCTAGAGAGTTATGTATCCAGGTGCTTACCAACTGGTCATTTGCTTGCCAAATCTCGAAATTAGGACTGGTGACTTTGGGAACAGGGAATTTTCCATTAATATAACCCAGCATGCCTTTGATGTTGAGCGAGTACGAAGCCGCCCGAGCCCAGGAGAGATAATTGATCCCATTTAATGGAACAGGGGTGAGCTTTAGGTTAATGTTGCAATCATTATCTGCAGTGTTGATCCTCCTTTGGATGGATGAGGAATTTTGTGTTTGTAGGGTTACGTTTGTGGTGTTTAATGTGGATTGATTTTCGGATGGCGTAGGTTCAACCATTTTTTTCTTAGTGACCTCGCTCTGATACCATGAAGAAACTTGTAATTGGGAGAATAGATTACGAAATTACTTGATTGATTACATCCTAGACAGTGTACAACATATATAGTAGCTAATTACAATGGTAATTAAACCAAATATGGAAAGAGAATCAACTAACTAAGGCAATCGGATATACAAACATATTTACACCAGTGTATCAAGTAGCCGACTTTACGATCTTGCTTCTTCTTGATTTGATCTCATAACGACTCCTTCCTTTGATAGAGTGAAAGTCAATATGTCAAGGATTATGGATCACCATCTGGTTAACCTCAACCTTCCATATTGAGAGAGTAATCGTATCCCCGATTTCCGGAAAGATCAGCTACAGCTGACAACTGCAATTATCTCGATTAGTCACTCAAATAGGAAGATTGAGATCTTCACCTACAGCTGGGTCTTCAATGATGGATCCATCAAATCCATGATACCATATTGAGCTCAGAAACTTCCAACACAAACCTATTCATACTACCTTCCAAAAGATCAAGATTAATAAGGGTCGAAAGAATAATTCTGCTCCTTATATGTTGCCACCTCCTTTACCGCTCAGAGGATTTGAGAAGAATCCTCCTGTCAAGACTCAAGATATTCATGTGATGATCGCGAGGCACCATGCCGTAGTCGAGAATTCTTATCGAAGAGCTTCGTCGAGCTATTCCGTAACAGACAAAAAAGAAAGGGAGGCTTCGCACCAGCAGAAATTTCTTAAGACTTGATCTTATTTTCCGCAACGAGAAGTTCAATAAAGCAAACATTATATCGTATTAGAGTTATTATTTTTAGGCTTTAAAGCCACATTTCCCTAGAACAAAAAATGGTAATAACTCTAATATCTGTTATTCTTAATCTTTCATTCATATGGTTGTCAAATAAATGGCAAGCTACTTGCCAACAAGAACTTACCCTACTAGGAATTAATGCCATTAAACATTAAAGAGAGAAACCGGGAAAGGGGTTGATCCAAATAAATGCTGCCCATCTTCTTACGAAATAAATAATCAAAATATTTATATTTTTATGAGACATATTAGCCAAATGCACCCCACTGCCGCTTTTGGCTATTTAGTTTGTTCGAAGGCCGCCTTGTCCAAGTTCCATTTTTGTAACAAGTTAGCCATAACATCCGAATCCCAACTTGATATTATCTAACGCATCTTGCATTGGGTTCTTTTCATATTTGGATAAAACCCTTAACTAAATTCTCAAAATGGGTATCATATTTTAAAAAACTTCCTGTTGGATTCCGGGCCCGGATTGCATTCATCATGCGAATTTGGGCTCGGGCCAATTGGACTCGGATATTATACTAGTTAGTGAACCGGTATTATACGTGTGGATAGGCGCTGACGTCAGCGAATGGATAAACACTATCCTTATGGATAAGTATTATCTTAATGGATAAGCATGAATGCAAGCTGCTGACTCAGCAGCTTACGTTCAGCTACTTCCAACCTATAAATAGGGGCTCCCCGTCAACCGTAATCAGTGCCACGTGCCATGAGCTACGAGCTACGGGCTACGAGCCACGAGCGGCCACAAGCTAGTCTAAACTGTTTACAAGCGGGCCCTGCCTTCGGGCGGGCCCAGCTCGACGGTTTATGAACAGGCCCTGCCCTCGGGCGGGCCCAGCTCAATGGTTACAGGCGGGCCCTGCTCCCAGGCAGGCCAAGCTCGACGGTTACGAACGGGCCCTACCCTCGGGTGGGCCCTGTCGAGATAACCACTTGTGTAGGAAAATATCAGTTTAGTACTTTGATATTTTCCAAGATATACGGATAGATCCAGTCGTGGAAATTAGGCTCCGGTTCATTTTTATAACGTGATCGGACCTCGACCAGCGATTCATCAACAACGTTGCAAGACCAATGGACTTCAAGACCTGTGCGAGACTACGCTTCAATAAGTAGGTCCTGTTTATTAGCTTAATTATGCGATTGATTAAGCTAGGTTTAATATTGTAATTATGTGTTAATTACATGCGAAAACTAACAATTGGTATCAGAGCATGGTTTGAATCGTGTTCTTGTACATTGTTATGATTTTGATTCGAATGATTTGAGTTAAAATCGTGTTAATTGTGATTAATTAGTTAATCAGATTGATTTTGGACTTAATTGCAAACTGAATTTGTCAATTGAGCTCTAATCGGATATTTGTTATTCGTTTTGGGCTGATTTGAATTTTACGCGGAAGTTTTGGGGACCAAAATGTAATTTGTCACCCGGAATCTGAAAAACCCAACTCTGTTTGGGCGATTTTTGTTCAAATCATTCCCAATCAAAATTCGGCCAACTCCGGCCATTTCAACACCAGAGATCCACTCCTATATATTCCCCTTACCGTTCTGAACACGTCGATACCATTTTCGCGTCTCATCATCACCGGAAATGGGAGTTCTTGCCGATGAGAGCTTTGGCTCAACCGAAGGGAGATCTCCTCCGAAGAGCCTCACCGAGCAACAACGACCCTCGAGATTGGTACTACCGTGACGAGGAGGACAAGGCGAGTCTATCCTGACCAGTGGTGTCGGATGACTCGCCACCGTTTGCTCGCGGTGGATAGAGGCGCCTCGGTCGGAGTTTTAGGGTTCGAGGAAAGAGAGAGAGGGAGAAGGATGGGTATGGCAGGGGTATTTTGGGAATTTTTTGTTTTGTTGGCAAAAACTTAAATATATGCGTGGTGTTTTACAAATCGGTATGTCTGGTTTTAAATTGAATTTCAAATTGATCCTTTCGGGGATATTTTTAATTCAATTTGGTCCTGAATTTTGATTTAAATTCGTTTTAAATCCAAATTTGGTACTATTTTTGTAAATTAAATTTTAAATTAGTCCTTCTGGATTTTTTTTGAATTCAATTGAGTCCTAAATTTTGATTTAAATTTGTTTTAAATCCTAATTTGGTACTGATTGGATTTAATTGAATTTCAATTTTGTCTTTTTCAGACATATTTTAATTCGATTAAATCCCAAATTTTGATTTAAATTCGTTTTAAATCATAATTTAGTACTATTTTATTTTTAATTGAATAAATTTGTTTTATTCGATCAAAATTCAAAATTATATAGATTTTTTAAAAATATGTGATTATTTTAAAAGATCTAAATAACTTTGGATTATGTTCCAAAAATTACTAGACATAGCATAAATCACACGATAGATCATCGGAAAATTGAAAATTTAATTTTTAATTTTATTTTTGGAAAATATGTGATTTGACCCAAAAATTATTTGGCATTAGTTACTAGAAAACGATGTCTACCTAGAGTTATCTGAACATGAGCACTAAGTCTCTGAGACAACGTGTAATGTAGATGCATTTATCGCCTCGGATAACTAAGGATAACATATACATGCTAGTTGAACACATCAAATGGATTTTGGTCTTTTTCAAATGGATTTTGGACTCAAGTCCATTCACTGTGGTGAACCTTGGAAGTCCAACCATTGTATGCTAATATGTCATCCTATTAAAGTCTAATGGAAATGATCCAAGTGTGGATCTAGATTCTTAGACTTGAACTCCAGGATACCCTTTTGGAGTTTGATGTGTGATTAGGTTTGCATTGTTTAGTGTATTTCCCTTGTACATACTCTGTTTAAGGGGAACACTTTTGTACAATAGGTTGTGTGCCTTTTTCTGAGTTAGTTTGTACTTTTGTTTGTACAACCTCAGATATGTATGAAAGTTGGTACCAAATTTTGTACTTGTTACTTGTGTAATAAGTTTTGTACTTATTGTATACTTGTGTTTTTGTATGCGTGTTTACATACAATTGCACTATATGAATAAATAAATTGTGTTTATTTTATTCATGTACCACTTGAGTTTACTATACGTGAACTTGTTATGACCTTAGTTGGAGATTAAATCTTGGATGGTAATGGGAAGCACGCTAGCGACCTACTTTGATTTCGGGACTAATCAAAGACTATGTGTCATTAAAGTTATGAGATTATAGTAAACTAGTTCATATTGCCTAAATTAAACTTTTGATGTGTTCTTGTATTTTAAATTCCCTATAGAGATGTCAGTTTATTCTAGAGCATGAAAATCTAGTACATGTTTGAAGAACAAGAGGCTCTCGAGCTAGTACAAATGATTTTGTTAGAGCCTAATAAAAGCAAAACTGCACAACATAAGCATGATTATCATGCCTATGCTTTTTGGAATAAAAAGAACTCTGTTGCATGTTTGATATTACTGAGTTTTATGATGGATAAAATCACAAGGCAATTTTGCATTTGTGAAAATGCGAAAGAGCTTTGGTATGCCCTTAAAGTAAATTCGATAGGCTTTCTATGTCAAGGCTTTATGTTTTGACAATAAGGTTTGACACCTTTAAGAAATATCCCAAAATTACTATGAGGCAACATCTTAGGATGATGTCCAACATAATTAGTGATCTGGCTAAGGCTGATCACGTACTTAGCAGTGAGCAACAGATTCACTCTATCATCCGTCCCAAGCCTCCAAGCTAAGAACAGATATAAATGAACCTTACTCATTCTGATAACCTAGTAATATCTACGGATATTGCTAGGTACCTTGAATTAGAAGAAGATCGTCTTCTTGCTATGATATCTTATCCTGAAGCTCATTTGATTAGTTGAATAGCTCTGAGAATAAGAAGAAGAAAGAATAAGGGTTCTTAAATTCCAAAGGTTGAAAACTTAGGACCCAAAGTAGACAACTCCAGGTCTATAAAAAGAGGCGTTTTAATATTTCTAAGGTGAAATATTATAACTGTCATAAGAAGGGACGTTTTGTAAGAAATTGCAAAATACCTAAGTAGGTACATTTAAACTCTAATGTGTATGAGGTTAATGTATCTTCTTGGACCTCTTTGTTGAATCGCATTC
Source organism: Hypericum perforatum (assembly GCA_012979155.1). Classification (NCBI taxonomy): domain Eukaryota; kingdom Viridiplantae; phylum Streptophyta; class Magnoliopsida; order Malpighiales; family Hypericaceae; genus Hypericum; species Hypericum perforatum. The sequence continues at coordinate 17,215 of SOPF01031295.1, forward strand.
TGTGTGAGTGATAGATTCAGAAGTAATAGACCATATAGCTAGAGATCATGGTTCATTTGTAGAATATTGACAGTTGTTGACTGGAACAAAAACCATTTTGTTGGTAACAACTTGTCTGTGAATGTAAAGGGTATGGGCACTTGTGAATTCCACCTTTGTGGTGGACGTGCTCTACTTTTGCATGATGTGTTATTTGTTCCAGATATTCATTTGAACCTAATTTCTGTATCTACTTTGATGTCTTTAGGTTTTTTATTGTCATATGAGAATGACATTGTTAGGTTATATTTGGACAATGCCTATTATAGCCTTGAATAAAACCTTTTGGTACTAAGGCTAGAACTGAAATTCTATTTCAATTAGTCTACTCTGACATATATGGTCAAATAAATGTAAGGGCAGCACATTGTGCATGTTACTTCATCACCTTTATTGACGACTATTTATGATATAGTTAGATATAACTAATTTCTCACAAGTCAGAGGCATTAAATTGCTTCATGACGTACATGAGTTTTGTTGAGAATCAGAAGGATAGAAAGATAAAGGCTTTGCAAACTAATCACGGTCTTGAATATTTTTCTGATGAATAGTAGAGCACTTTATGTTATGAAAGGAATTGAATATTAGTTGTCAATTCCTTGTACATCCCAATAAATTGGGGTTGCTGTAAGAAGGAATATAATCCTTCTTGACATGATTAGATCTATGATGGTAGAGGCAAATTTGCCAATATGGAGATATGCTCCTAACTGCCTGCCATATATGTTCTTAATCATGTACCCTCTAAGTCTGTTACTACCATCCCTGATAAAATATAGATAGATCAGTAATCCAATTTATCCTATTTTAAGCTATAGGAGTATGTGTCCTACGTCTATTCTACCTCAAATGCTTTCGGTATATTAGGACCGACAAGTAGAATAAGTATCCTTATAAGGTATTTTGAAATATCTAAAGGATACAAGTTCATATGTGAACTAGCCAACGGACAAGTAACATAATTTGAATCATATAATGTCATTTTTTGGAGAATGAATTTCTCAGATTGAGAGAGGTTAGTGAAAACCTTGATCTCTATGAAATAGTTGAGCCAGAACCTTTTAGACCCCTTCTTCCAAGTGGGAGAATTGAGACAGAAAGTTGTGATTTTCTATCTCAACATGGTCCGGAAGAAAGTTCATCTTAATCCTGAAAGACTTATAGTTCCATATTCTAGTAGGAGTACGGAACTTCTGTCTAGTATTAGTACGATTCCTGGATATTTATCAGAATCAGGAATTTCGTAGGTCTAGTAAAACTAGCACACCACACTGACGATGTAATATCGAAGGTGAGGATAATGCATACTTGGTGATTCAAGTGAAGTTCTACTGACCATACTTTAGGATGTAGATGAGTCTAAAAATGTGTCTGGTGCATAGTCATCTCCATAAAAGGTTAAGTAGATTAATGCGATAGAGGAAGAAATGTCTTCCATGACCAAAAACCAAGTTTAGAATCTGGTTGATCTACCTAAAGGACATAAGACTATTGGGAATAAGTGGATTCTCAAGGTCAAGAGCAATACAGACGATAGTGTTGAAAGATACAAAGTTTGTCTGGTTGCATAGAGATTCAAGCAACATGCAAGAATTGTCTATGAGGAGATTTTTGCTGCTGTTGTTAGATTCACGTCTATTAGGGTCATTTTGGCTATGATTGCTAACATGAATCTAGATTTGCATCATATGGATGTTAAGATTGCTTTTCTCTGTAGAGAAATGGATGAAGTAATCTATAAGGTTCAGCTTGAGGGCTACATCCAAAAAGGCTACAAACAAAAGTTTGCAAATTGAATTGATCAATTTATAGCCTTAAGCAATCGTCTAGATGATGGTGTATTTGTTTTCATATTACTATCATGGAAATGATTTTATTGTGATTCACGAAGATCACTGTGTGTATGTTAAACAATCAGGTAAGAATTTGTCATCATCACTTTATATGTTGATGACATATTCTTGGCCGTAAATGACATAGGACTACTTGTCGAAATCAAAGTTTGATTTTCTTCCAACTTTGATGTGATAGACATGGGTAAAGTTGATTACATACTCGAAGTTAAGATTTCGAGAAATCGTTCGAAGAGGACAATGTCTCCTTCACAAGAGATGTCTGTTCGTAAAGTAGTAGAACATTTCAATTGTGATCATAGTAATTCAAAGTATGTCCTATTAGTAAATGGTTATAATTTGAGTACGGTTTTGTGTCCAATTACGACTAAACAAATAGGGAATATGGAAATAATTCTCTGTGCCAAAACAGTTAGTTGCTTGGTGTACACAGTATTGTGTACGCAACCTGATATTTACTGTGCTATGTGCATTGTAAGTAGATATCAATAGAATTTAGGCTATGCTCACTAGAAAGTTGTCAAGAGAATTTTAAAGTATTTGAATGCTATTACAGAATACTTATTGTGAGTATTCTGTGACAATCAAGTCGCTGTAGCTTATGCGAAGGATTTGTGTTTCTATTACAGGGCTAAGCTTAGAGTTACTAAATTTTATTAGAAATTTAGAAAACTCTAAAAGATTGTGTATGAAATACATATCTTTACAAGATATGGTTGTAGACCCTATGACCAAAGTATTATCTCAAAAAGTATTTGAGAAATATGTAAAGTTATTAGGTTTACTACAGTTTTATTTATAAATAAGAAGTTTTGTTTTTGGCAATATGAACACCTTGCGTATCATGTCAGATAGAAAAGTAGTCCACTCACATGGGTGTTTACCTCAGTGGGAGTCAAATGTGTTGATTCTTGTTTGAGATGAGGCAGCTGTTGGATATTTTAGATGTGCAATATCCTACGGCAATAATGCCGTCTTGCTAAGAGAGCAAGATTTGTTATGGGATACAGTAATGAGTTACTACATTGGATCTTTTATAATCCTATGATAAGTATTAAGTGAAACTTATCATACCTTCTGTCTTATAGCCTAGAATTAAGCTGTGACTACGACTCTAGTATGGTATTAGATGACATGTGTTCCTATTAGTTGGAATTTACACCATAACACGAGAATATGTATCTTGTGTGCTGTTCAACTACCGGATGGGATAATAATGTTCATTGATTTCACTATCCCTAGTGTGAGACCGCGTTTCGAGAACTATGGTTCCCGATATATATCCTTAAGATCCTAAACATATTCTGGAAGTATGATTTAGTGCTATTATCTTAGTTAGTTCATGAAGAGGTTATGACATATTGATTCGACCTGGCAGGGCTAATTAGAAAAGTAGCTAAATCATTATGGAAAAAATATTGTTAAAGGAGAAGGAACTCTGTCCATCACATTTTGAGGTTTGTTGTTCAGGTATACCAGTTGTATTGAAAAGTACAATAGTGAACACGAATAAAATTATTTGAAATCATTGTGTGAACAATGGAATGTGATATGAGTCTTAGGGTAAAAGTACACTTTATTATATGTGAGATATCAAGAAGCTACTATTCAGCTCGCTCGTGTGTCGGTGCTTCTGAATTTTAGCTCAACAGACTCGACGTGTGCTGGTCGCACGACCGCCTATATAAAAACCGTTATCTGTACATTGTTGATTGTGGTCAATAATGAATGAGTGTAAATTTTGGTCATGGGCCCAAATTTCATCCATTGTCAATTGTGATTGATGATGAATGAGTGGGAGATTGTTGGACTCTGGGCCCGGATTGCATTCGTCATGCGAATTTAGGCTCGGGCCAATTGGACTCAGATATTATACTAGTTAGTGAACCAGTATTATCCGTGTGGATAGGTGCTGACGTTAGCGAATGGATAAACATTATCCTTATGGATAAGTATTATCTTAACGGATAAGCATGAATGCAAGCTGCTGACTCAGCAGCTTATGTTCAGCTGCTTCCAACCTATAAATAGGGGCTCCCCATCAACCGTAATCAGTGCCACGTGCCACGAGCTACGGGCTACGAGCCACGAGCGGCCACAAGCTAGTCTAAACCATTTATGAGTGGGCCCTGCCCTCGGGCGGGCCCAGCTCGACGGTTTATGAGTGGGTCCTGCCCTTGGACGGGCTTAGCTCGATAGTTACGGGCGGGCTCTACTCCCGGGTAGGCCAAGCTCGACGGTTATGGGCGGGTCCTACCCTCGGATGGGCCCTGTCGAGATAACCACTTGTGTAGGAAAATATCAGTTTAGTACTTGATATTTTTCAAGATATACGGATAGGTCCAGTCGTGGAAATCAGGCTCCGGTTCGTTTTCGTAACGTGATTGGACCTCGACCAGCGACTCATCAACAACGTTGCAAGACCAATGGACTTCAACACCTGTGCGGGACTGCGCTTCAACAAGTAGATCCCGTTTATTAACTTAATTATGCGATTGATTAAGCTAGGTTTAATATTGTAATTATGTGTTAATTACATGCGAAAACCAACACTTCCAAACTGATTTTCTTGTTAAACAAACATTTTTTTTATCATGTAGATCTCCTAAAGTATGTCCAATTTAAAAAAATATATATTTTTCAAAAATCCTGATATCAACTTATTAATCTTAAAAATTATTGCGTTCTAGTACTTTTAGATAAGAGAGCGATTTCCATTTATGACGATATAATTCAACACAAATATTCAAGGCCATGGAGTCCCTATAGTGTGGCAGCTGGACCCGTGGTGTATAGGATCCCGTAAACAAAATCGTCCCCGCAACTCGGAAAATATCGTTTTTTTAGTTTTTGCCCCTTTTGGGCTGTCCAAAATCTACTAAAAAGACGCAAGAATTAACAGTTACCATGTAAAACAAATTACCCATCAATAAAAAATGTAAAACGAATATGCACTGTCACCGTGTCACGTTCGGTGCATGTTCCTCATTTGTTATTTAGTACAACTCTTCTCACCAAAAAAAATTTAGTACAACTCTTTACGAGTAAACCATAAAATTGTACTTTTTATTTTGTTTGTCAGTTTCAAATCGTAATCGCAATCGCAAATTTACGATATATGTTAGGTTTCATAATTCTAATCTTTCATCGGTATTCGACCACGACCATCATCACTGACCTCCCTCTCTATAAGATAATACCTCTTTCTCTCTCTTGAATTCTTTCTTTTGTTAGTTAATTTTTTGAATTAGTTAATGATTTTATTTTGCATGTTTATTTTTTGATAGAGAGAATCAGTAGAAGAGGTGTTGCAATCGAACTGATGCGATGTCAAACCGTAACCGCATTACATCAATTAGACACCGACACACTACAACACCGTAGTTTTGGTAGTAAATTGCAAACTACACTGTTTGAATTATTGCATTAAAAAAACTGCAGATTGATTTCAAATATTACGCGAAACTGTCAAACTGCACTAATCTCACCCGTAACACTTTCCATGCAATGCAAAAAAAAAACAGTGACTTTTCTTCGGAGTAACCTAATAATGATCTTTCTACTCACAGTTTCAATGTTTTGTTTATTAATTAATAAAAAAATTAAAAAATAATATTTATTTTTTCTTAAACAGAAAAGTAATTTTTTTATACCAGATTATTATACTTGCGTTTGAAACATGAAGCTCCCTTAACATGCATTACATTGCGACGTTAAACTATATGTCATTCAATCAAAGCGATTAATTATATTCAATCAAATCAATAGGAATTTTAATCTATTAGTGAAAGAGTTTTCTAATACTAATTCGAGTTTATAATAATATTAAATATTTAATCCATCTCCATTCTTATTATCAAGCTAATAAATATAAAATCCCTATCCTATCAAACCAAAAAATTATGAACTCATACTTTTGGAATGACACGCACAGTAACCTAATAATATCCGTCCAAGCTTCACCTATTTAGTTATCCTAAGTGCACTATTCAAGATATTGATATAAAGGACCCATAAGAAAATCCCAGAAAAGTCCGTTCAAAAAAGGCAAGCCAAGGTCGAAACCATGTCCGAAACAATGACTAGAAAGTCACCGGAGCTGCCATGGACGGTGAGGCTCTACGTGGCAGCCATGTCCATCGGAGTA
>SOPF01031314.1:0-10341 GCA_012979155.1 Hypericum perforatum
GCAGCGCCGGTGACCAGCACCGACATTCCTCCATTGGTACCGGAGCGGACCTTGGCGGAGGTGCGGACGCGCTTCTCCCAGGCGGGGCCGCCCCAGGAGGACGTCCGGAGGGATCTCCGGGACGGGTCCGGGGTGGAGTATAGGTCGCCGCCTCCGGCCGCGGAGGAGGAGGACGACGACGAAGAAGGTGACCGGTAGACAAAGACGAAGATGGCGGCGACGAAGACGAAGGACCAGAAGGTGAGCTTGGATTGCCACCTAAGACGGGAATAGTAAGAGGATTTCTCCATCTTGAACTTCCCCGGCGTCGAAGGGATGTGGTGAGACGACGACGTTTGCTTCATTGTGGAACCAACCAACCAACCAACCAAACCTCCTTTTTTTCCTTTCTTCCCTTTTCAAGCTCCGATCTTGCAGCTCCCCGGGCTAGGGTTTCCAAATGTGGGTTCTTTTCCTCTCTTGAAGGAGGTCTCTCTAGATAGAGAGAGAGAAATGGGAAATGGAGGGAGCTTGGTTTTGGTAAATGGGGGATCAAGAAGAGTCAAAGAAAAAGCTTTAAAGTATCAATGGAGTTTCCTACAATAAAAATGGAGTTTTTGACCTGGGGTAAGAAAAAAATGGTGGTGGAGGTGGTAAATGGGGTAAATAGTAAAAAAACCAAGAGTCCTGTCTTTCTAATTTAAGCCTTATTTCTATCTAGTTGGTGTTCGTCCGTCCACTACCTTCATTGGCCGGGAGCCCTCGAGTCTTGGGAGGGAGGAGAGGAAAGGAGAGGATCTCTTTTCCTTTCCTTTTTTTTTTTTTTTTGGTTCTCTCTTTTTATCTTGTTCCTTTCTTTTTATCTGGCCGCACACCTTATTTAGCAACAGCCTGTAATAACCATGGTCTGTGTGTGTGTATATATATATGCGCTCTTTTTTTTATAATTAAATTCGTCTACAAACTCTTTTCGACTTCTTTAAGAATGATAGTCTGGAAATTTGCTTAAGAGAATACACTAATTGACATTTGATTTTTGAAGGGGATTTGTGAGGCAGTTAATTGGAGAGGGTCCAATATGGGCATTGGTATACTAGTCTGAGAAGTAAAAAGCTCTTTTTCCTCTTTCGTTGACCATGAAGTACTGTTACTATCGGTCTTGTCATTGTTGTATTCTTCTTTTATTTTATTTTTCTTTATGGGAAACTAATGAATTCTTGCGTCGAGGCTAGCCAGTTCTTATTGTTAAGAATATACTGCATAATTACAAATTTGACTCATTTGAATTCTTTATTATAAGAATATGAATGGATTAAGGGCTACATAAATTCATGCCAATATTTTTTTTGGTTAATTACCTTTAGGTCCCTGTACTATTGACGATTTTGTAATAGGGTCCCTGTATAATTAGAATAACATATAAGACCCCTATTTTTTAATGAAATATTGATATTAGATCCCTGGTTGAACCCTCGCTGACATCATCAATTTTTTTTCATTTTTTGTCATTAATTGACCAAAATACCCTTAGACCAAAAATAAAAAAATCACCCTTCTTCAACCTCACGCCTGTCTCCTCCTCCCTCTCTCCTTCTCCATCTTCTTCTAAACTAATCAATTAAACCAAAAAATTCCTTCCATTAAAACAAAAGAAAAACATGAAACCTAAATCCCATTCGATTAAAAATACTTTCGCAATAATACAAAGAAGATGACCGGAGTCGGCGATGGACAAAAACTGGATTTGATGGATCCTTCGTCAATCCCTCCATACATAAACACTTTCACACAAAAAAAATTTAGGGTTTCTCGTCGAATAAGTAGAAACCACATAACCCAACAATCCAACACGAACAGGAGCAAGATTGTTCCAGAAAATTGAGTGGTTCACGTGACCCAACAATTCATAATCCGTTCGATCGGCCATCCATTGGTCTCCACCATGCTACCACCGAGCCGGTCCGCTGCCCGCCTCAGTCCAACTCTGACAAGTCGGTGGAATCTTGCCCGAGCTGCGTCTCCGTCGTAAGAGACGACGTCAAGGAGCCATTCTGAGAAAGGGAGCCAGAGCTTCTCGCCAAGCTCGACAGCCTCCACAGTCGGTGGAATCCTGCTCGAGCTGCGTCTCCGCCGTAGGAAGTTAACCAAATCTTTGCCGTAGGAAGGCAACTTCGACCACTGTCAAAACTGAGTCCTTTGAGTTCTTATGGTTTTCGTTTGGAGGCGGTGGTGCATCCTTTGAGTTTTAGGGTTTTAATTGAAGATGGAAGAGAGGATTGCAATCGTTTGGGTTTTGGAATTTGTTAGATTTCAATTAATTGTTTTAATTAAAGATGGAAGAGAGGATTGAAATCGTTTGGGTTTTGGGATTTATTAGATTTCAGTTAATTGTTTTAATTAAAGATTGAAAAGAGGGAGGAGATAGGGAGGCGTGAGAGGAGGGGTGTGAGAGGGTAAAATTTTAATTTTTTAGTTTTTTAAGGATATAAATATCATTTCAAATGTCAAAAAAAAAGAAAATTTTTGTGCTGACGTCATGCAAGGACCCCTAATCAATATTTCATTAAAAAACAGGGGTCTTATATCTTATTCAAATTATACAGGGACCATATCGCAAATTCGACCATAAAACAGGAACCTGAGGGTAATTAACCCTTTTTTTTATTTTTCTCCAATAAGAAAATCATGATTTTGGAGGGGAAAATGCACTATTGCCTGCTATAACACGAATCATTAAATTGTTGCTTATAAAATCTAACCTTGTGATCGTTAGTCGTTGATTATCTCAATAATTTTTCTGTTTTGGATGTTAAATGCCGTAGTTATTCGTCCGTCTTTGCTATCTCCGTATTTTGTTCATATATTACATTTTTCTTTATTGTAACATGGGTATGTAATATGGAGCATTCACGTCAGCTAGATATAACTTAGTTCAGGCAAGGGATCGCTTCCTAGAAAGGGTAGTTCTTACATTGGAAACGTGGAATATCGATCTCCTATAATAAATATATTTCTGGTCAATCTATCTATTTCTCCCACAAACACACTATAGAAAACACTAATGAGAATTTGTCAAATATAATAGATTTAGATTGTCTCAAATAATTACGATTCAGATTTTATGAATGAATATAACATCATTAAATTTGACAATTGTTCAATGAATGAATATCTTAAAAAATTTAGACCATTAATATAGTTACAACACGATTATAGAAGGTCTTTTGGAGGAAGCCAAGGCATAGTTTCAAATAAATCTCGTCGGCTCGTCGCTTAGGTTGCAAATTTATGGGCATCATGTTTTTGGGGGCGGATTGGAATAATGTATATTATACATCGGATTAGTATAAATGCCAATTGGCCAGTCTCGCTAGAAAGGGAGGAATATTTTGTGAAACGCCAAAATGAAAAAATAAAAGCAAAAAGGTGGAAAGAAGGAGTGGCGTTGAAGTAAATTGTATAATGTTTCTCTGTCGTGAAAGTCCTAAACATTTCATAATCACCATCATTACCTTCACCTAATTCACCTTTCCTGCACTACAGCACATCGCAAACCTCAAAATTCAGTCGTATTTTAATTTCACAAACATATAGTAAAATACGAAAATGATTCGGGAAGAGATAAATCTGAAGAGGTGTAACCACGACCGACCAACTCCCATCCCATGTGGTAAATAATGCACAACGACGAGTGCACGTTTTAATGCCGAGTCTTGGTTTCGTGGGATGGGCCGACCATATAGTATAATTAATATCCCATGACTGGACGGCGAAGAGAGTTAAAATGTCACAGGCCCCTTGGACATATTGGTTGGAAAGTGTATGGGGCATCTTTCTCACCCAATTTCTCTCTTTCCCCCTCAACAGGTGGAACCTAACCCATGATCATCAGTTGGAATGGGAGGCACATTTGCTCCACTTGGTAGTGTTATGTCGCTCCAAATATGATATTATATACTAGAAGTTCCACGTCTTAAAATAGCTTTTACGTGTGTATTAAGATTGATTGGTAAGAAAATATTTTGATTTACGAAAAAATATATGGAATTTGAGTCGCGGTAATGCCAAATATTTGTTAAAAAAATAATTATCATTATTCAAATGTCTTTTTCAACTTAAATTTAAATTAGTCACATAATCAAAGTTTAAATACTACATGGTGAAAAAATAAAATAAAATAACAATCTCCATTATTAAGATAATATAATCATACGAATATCTCGGCGTCTAGAATTCGTACGATACAAATACAGTAATCTAGATAATTGTTGAAAATACTTTTTCTATATTTCAATAGTCACACTCCACTAAATCCTCTATTGATTAGTAAGTCAAGTTGTAATGCATGTCTGAAATACAATTCATGTGGATAGTTGCATGTCCAATATATACATCCCCCATTTCTTTTAGAAAATCTTAATTCAGATTTATAGAATTTTCACGTCCAGGAGAAGGCCTCCGTTGTGGGCACGGGGAAGAAATACTTGGGAATGGATTCTTTATTTGTGCTCTTGGCTCAATTATTAACATAACAATAAAAAACAAAATGGTTGAACAAGTTCACTCCCTACTTTCCTACAAGTAATCACTCTCAAGCCTCTTGCCCAAACAGACAAACAATACACGCTTGGTTTCATACAAGAAGATACAGGAGAACCGTTACTCTAGTCCCATCCTCATTGCCTTCGACGGAGGCGGACGCGCGCCGTCTCCGCCTCCGAGCGGTTCTTTTCCTCTCTATCTCTCACATTTGCTAGTGTACATCAGCGGATACTCAATGCATCCTAGTGCTTGGTGTACCTTTCGAGGACCTGGAAGAAGTAGGGGAATGTTTTGCGTGTGCAACCGGGATCTTTGATGGTGACCGGAACCTCTGCGCAAGCGGCCAGAGAGAAAGCCATGGCCATCCGATGATCATCGTAGGTGTCGATTTCTGTCACGTTTAGCTTCTCGGGTGGAGTGATGATACAGTAATCCGGTCCTTCTTCCACGGTGGCACCCAGCTGAAGTTATTCAAAAGTCGGGGTTAGGCCTACTGCGCCTAGCAACATGAATCCTCAAAGAAATCGAGAATAAATGGATCCAAGAAGTCTGACCTTCCTGAGTTCGGTGCAAATAGCGATCATCCTTTCCGTTTCTTTCACTCTCCAACTCGCCACTGAATCACAAAATGTAAGGAATATCAGCTAAAACTACATGCCACACAAAAGATGCCGAGTTGATAGTGAGTTTTATGGCTAATGATATCCAATAGATTCACAACAATGCCACGCAAGAAAGTCGATGCTACTTTGACTTCTATTTTAAAGACGCTAGAGTTGATAGTGAGTTAATGGCTAAAAGCAGGCATACCGTCTCTTATGGCAGTAGGGCCGTCAGCAAATAGAGCAACCACTGCTAGAGTCATGGCAACATCTGGCATTTTGTTCATGTTGACATCAACTGCACGCAAGTGTTTACGGCCAAAAGGAACTCGAGGTGGCCCAGTTACAGTGACACTATTCTCAGTCCAAGTAACTTTGGCTCCCATTTTCTCAAGAACCTCTGCGAACTTTACATCTCCCTTTTTGTTTTCATAAAGGCAGCAAAGGCAACCACAAAGTCAAGATAGGGAGCATTTATGAACTAATAAAAGGCAGAGGCCAAGGTCTTGATTATTAGCATAATGACATTGATAATATCATTTGATTGCCCCTTTGCCAAAATCTGAATGGTCCAAGTACCCACAGACCATTTGAAGGGAAAAAATCACAGGTCGAAAAGAAAGTCGGAAATGAGCTAAAAATAACCTAAGAGAGCACATAAGCAATTTTATTCGTCGAGAAGTGAGTACCTGTAAACTACTCGTCCCACAGCCTTCAACAGTCATTGTCCCACCAGTGATGGCCGCACCTGCTAGGAAGTAACTGGCACTAGAAGCATCACCTTCCACAAAAGCCCTTCCAGGGGTCCTGGTTCATTAAAATCACCGTCTTAGTGGCAATTAAATTATCAACTGGAAAGCTACAACGCTTGCCTCTGCAACAGATGTACCTGTACTTTTGCCCTCCACGGATGAAGAAACGATCCCAGCTTGCACTGTGTTCCACAGAAACACCGAAGCGCTCCATCAGCTTCAGAGTCATGTCAACATAAGGGATAGAAATCAATTTATCAATTATTTTGATTTCCACATCTCCCAAAGCCAAAGGAGCTGCCATGAGCAATGCTGTTAAGTACTGACTACTGATTGATCCTGAGAGCTTAACCTGGAAAGAGAGGCACAAAGGTGTAAGGTTTGCACACCAATTTGGCAAAATTTAAAGGCAATTGACTAGTCACTTCAGATCAATCAACTTTGCTATTTTAGCTGTGAGAACAAGACAATGGAGAAATGGATGATCGCACATCAGAAAATAGGTCGACAGAATTTGAGATAAGAAATAGACCTTTCCCCCTGGAAGGCCTCCTTTTCCAATCACACGAACAGGAGGACATTTTGTAGGTGAACACGTTATATCTGCACCAAGCTGCTGTAGACCTACAACCAAATCTCCAATAGGTCTCTCCCTCATGCGAGCAACCCCGTCAAGCGTGTAGCTGGAAAAGCATTAAGTACCAGTTAGACCAATCTGAAAAGTCTTCTGGAAAATTTGGCACTAGGAACAAGCCTAAACAGACCTTGAGTATCCACCAGCAGCAATAACTGCGGCAGTCAATGGACGCATTGCTGTTCCAGCATTACCGAGGAATAGTTCAATATCTTTCCCCTCTTTGCCCACGGGAAATAGACCGCCGGAACCTTCTACAATTGCTTGTTTTAGTTCACTGTTATCTTGAACAGTCAGCCCAAGTGTCTTCAAGGCACCAAGCATGTAGTGTATATCATCACTACTCAACAAGTTGTTAACCACTGTTGTACCCTGGAAAATAAGCAAGAGAATAAATAACGAGCCCGCGGGACAAATCATGTCAACTAACCGACAGACCATATTGCTATCCTGCACTCATTTCATTCTCTTAGCAGCTCATCCTCATCATACTCATATACAATTTGATGCCACACATATGACATTAATACACGAGACTCATTCGTTACAAGCCAGATTTAGACAAATTTAAAGCTCCAAAAAAGGAATTTTTACCCTAATCTCTATCCATGTTAGAAGTAGGTTCCAACCACGCCATTGATTCATTGTCAACGTTTAGTAACATGCAGGGATACAAAAGGCAACCCATGTCAGCTGCGATTCACTAGGAGGATTATTATGATATTCTTTCCACCGTCATTCTCATAACTAACCAGAGACGATATCAAAAGGAAACTGCAAGCACAGCTATAGCCCTGATCAACACAAGGGCCAACTATTTCTTCTCTCCTCCCCTCAACTTTGCACAACATTCCGACCTATTGTTATCTCAAATAGAAGCACAAGCACAAAACATCTTCGGTAAACAAATTAACACTCCTAACCTCTTCCTAAGTCATCCAACGCTTCCTCAGCCCCTTGAAATCGCAGCACCAACAATGCATCATCAAACAAAACAACGACCAACCACAGTTCACATTCCTCTACATGCACAAGAATTGCACTTTTCTCATACAACGAACAACCCGAAAACAACAACAACACAATCCGAAAGAAAGCACATAAAGCCAACATGAAAGCGACAATTCAAGCTAATTTAGGAATGTACCTCAGAGAGTGCAGCGAGGAGGAGAATCCGATTAGACAGGGACTTCGAACCGGGCAAAGTAACGCTCCCTGAGATCTCCCTAATTGGCTGCAACACAATCTCGGGCACCTTCGAGTGCTTCTCAGCCGTGGCAACCGAAGCTTTCACCTGGAAAACCCCACCCCTTCCTTTGGCACTCTTCAAACCCACAAAACAACTCCACGACCCACTTCCGAAACCTGTCCTAAACGAGACCAAAGCAGGAGCCTTTGCCGGTTTCGAAGGGTCAATCGGAGAAGCAGCAAAGGTGAGCTGTGCTCTGGTAGACTGCGCCATGTTAACCCAACTCAGGAATGAGGAGGCTGGCTAAGGATGGGTTTGGTGATCTTTATAGACGTGGGAATGTATAAAGTTTGGATCTTTGGGTCTTTACTTGGGTACGCTTTGTACTCTTCTTTCCTAATCTTACCAACCCCCAAAGAGAGTTGTAATTTTAGCTTTGTCAATCTTGGACCAAAATTGAGAATCCTCGGAGTTTGCTTCTTCTTGTCTCGTTATCTTATGTTTTATTCATTGTCGGCTGTCCTGTCGTCGGGAGATATGGTGCGATGGCGAATTAGAGGGATCGATGTCGTTTTAATTACTTCCTAAATGCGTTTCCGTTGCGTAGTTGTGAAGGGGATCAACTCTCGAATAATAGTGAAAAGTTGTTATAAAAAAAATATTGTGAAGAGATGTGGGTATTAACTATTGTTCTTTCGTAAATATATTGTATTTATTAACTTAATGTGTGATATCACAAAAAAATCACATAAATTCTTCATGTTTTATAATGCATGAATAATCTTTAACAAAGCACAAGCATTTAGCCACGTGTGGTAAATGGAGATAGGTAGCATGGGAAAGGGGTGGGTTTGCTTTTGAAAAGAGGAGACGAAGTAGGTAGATTCGATTCAATTATTGTCTTCCAAAGATAAAAGAAAAAGAAACTCAATAGTCAATATTCCAAAGATAGGCCTGTTCTTAGTTTTGACTCTTGAATGACGTCATCGATTTGATAATGTCAAAATTGAAAATTCTGGACCAAGACCTGGACCTACAATTGCCAATGGCTTAGTGATTTCACTCATTTATTTAGATCCGCTAAGCCTACTCCAGAAGAGTTCGGACCTACCATGCAAGCCCATCACCACTTCGGTACAAGTTGATAATCGGGCTAACAGTGTCCGGTATCCGAATTTATTGGTTGATTAATTAGAGTTTGATTGATATTAGTTTCAAATGGTAATATTCATATTTTTATCGAATTTAAACATAAGTGTACTCAGATAATTCGAACCAAAAACTTCTAATTCTGGTAGAAAAATATATTGCAAGTTGATATAAGCTTTTGCAAGCGTGTTGCTATCAGTTGGGTCTAAGTAAATGCTTTTAAATAATTTACGAATTCAACTGGATTCTATAGTAATACTCCCAAAGGGAATATGCCAGGCCGAGGCATAAATGGGGGGCATATGCCTAAAACTCCAACATGTCTGGATCCTTTTAGATGCTTAAAGTATAAAATAGATACCATTTTACGCTAAAAAAAGGTATAAAAATAGATACCAAAGAAAGTGGACTCTGTTACCTATCCCTTCCATTCCGAGGGTAGCCGTTAGTTGAAGGATAACATATATCAGACGCAAAAGATTCATCCAAACCGACTTCTTCTTATTACACACATCATTGGATATTTTTCAATGAACATTTTGGAGGTAGAGATATGACAATATGGATAGAGAGTTAGGATCCCAAAACTCATGGAAGGGAACAGTCGACATTGAATCGTGGAACTTGTAAAAAGGTGACCGTTGCTAAGAAACAGGTTACAAACTTATAACTTGAGTAAAAGGGAACATGTGATCAGGTTCATAATGTAAAATACAAAATTTACTTTGTAAAAAAAGTTGCAGATTTACCAACTCCTTTTCAACTTCTCTTTTGGTTGGGGCCACCCAACTAATACTTTTCAACTACCCAGCTAACTTTTGTTTTGGTAAGCACGCTATTGTGGAATTTAGTAAGGTGATCCATTGGATTTCGAGTAAAGTATTTCATTTGCCTTATTTAAAAGTAATTGTACCAGTTCAAATCAGCTCCAAGAAGGGATCAACTAATAAGTCTTGGAACCTCATTCGAAGTAGAGCAACGAAAATATTACAAAACTTAAGAATGGTTTTTTGGGTTGTTACAAATTCCAAGAACAATGGAAGAAAAAAAAAACTCAACTCTCTTCTGGTCTATGTTGGTCCATTAGCAACTAAACAAGCAGTAGCAGAAGAACAGAAACTTGCTGCTTTATTTTTTCAAACAATAGAGATAGCCTTGAAATAGATCAAGCCTCCGAGGAATATATCAGACCTAGCCTAACAAAGATTTTGCTGCTGCAATAACAGCCTCGGCGGTGATCCCGAACTCCTTGTAAATCTTTCCAGCCGGCGCGCTTGCTCCAAAATGGTCGACGCCGATGGATTTACCTTGGGTTGTGACGATCTTCTCCCACCCAAATGTTGATCCGGCCTCTATGCTGACCCTGGCGGTTACAGCAGCAGGCAACACACTTTCCTTGTATTCATCTGATTGCTCATCAAAGAGTTCCCATGAAACGAACGACACGACTCTTACAGCCTTGCCCTCCTTTCTCAGCTCAGCACCAGCTTTCAC
>SOPF01031321.1:0-11374 GCA_012979155.1 Hypericum perforatum
GCTTATAAGAAAACACAATATAAACAAAAACATACTTGACATTAAATAAAAAGAGTAAAGAGAAGAATGCTTATCAAAGATGATTAAGCTTCCTTTCTTCACCATCAATCCACAGCTGAGAGGAGAGTACAATTTTCGTGTTCTAAGTCTCTCGTTCCTCTCTCTCCCTCTCTCATGACAATAATGCTCATTATGAGCTAAAAACCAAAAATTTACTAAAACTAATCTAAAACTCCACACTCATGCCATTGTGCTCCACACATGTCTGCCATAATGTCCCTAGTGCGACCCCCTGAGTCACTAGGCCCTCCAATATGTTTTCCACTCAGTTGAGTAAGTGGAATGGCAAATAATCTGTCACTGTCTGTCACTGGCGCGCGCCAGTTCTTCAAACATTCGGTCGTTCGCGTCTGTGTCGTTTGAGTCTGGTCGTTCGCGTCTGTCGTTCATCAATGGCGTGCGCCACTAATTCCTTGCGCGCGCCATGTCCATCAGACTTGCACCTCTTGCTTTTACGACCTTGATTTCGCCCATGCCTTAGCTCTGTCGACCACTCTTCCTCCTCAAGTCCAAGAATAAGCTCCTAAAAGCACAAAAACATAATAAGAAAGCATAAACTCACACAAAATCACAAAGAACAAAAACTAAAGCAAGACGACAAGAAAACGACTAAAACATCCTAAAAAGTCTAAAAAGATCCTAAGAAATAAACACAACGAATGAGTGTTTAAGGCACTCATCACACTCCCACACTTGAATCTTTGCTTGTCCTCAAGCAAAAACTCAAATATGGACAAAAACATAAACAAAAATCTCATAAGAACAAAAGATCACAAAATAAGGTGCAAACATGGCATGACAAGATCAAAACTTAACTTCCTTCAAAATCATCAACTTAAATCAAAATTTCATCAAAAACCTAGTTAGTTCATTAATTCAAAGCACAAAACACTACGAATTGGTAGGCATCTCCACACTCAATTGTTTAAGAAAGTGTTGACTCTATGTAAAAGACACTAGAAGGTTAAACTCTCGAGGATAGTAAAGTGTATCACTCATATAATGTGTATGGTCAACTTCCTATCACTCGCATACAGATCAATATCTCAAAGCATCCTACGTCCTACTCAGCGCTACCTAAAAGTCGCAATGATTGTAAATGATCGGAGGGCTTTTTATCGGGTTGTAATGGGGCTGAAGGTCAGGGTGAGGTAAAATATATGGGAAGTGGCTAAACCACCCAATCCGAGGACTCAATACATAAACTAAGCAGTCACTCGACTAATCTAAAACATCCTCACCAAGTATAATAAACGTACACTCCCCATCTCCCAATATACAAAGACCTCGAAGCCCAAGTTTTGCCTAGAAACTTTTCTTATTCAAATTCACATTCTTTTTCTTTTTTTTTCCTTGACTTCCTCTTTTCTCATTTTTTTCTTTTCTTTTTTTTTTTTTTTAAACAAGAAACAAACTATACAAACTGAACATATCTAGGCAAAACTCGGCTTCCCTGTCTATCCATCCTACTATCACCAATCCAACCACTGAAACTATAATGACAAAGCTACCAACTAAACCACCCCAATACAAATTATCCTAAAATTCCTCAGATCAGATGATTAAAGGTAAGGAAATTTGGTCAAGATTGGCTTATAATTGGCTTCCTCATCTAAGATCAATAAAAAGGCTCAGCTCAAATGGTTTACGCAAATGGTAATAAGGGATTTTGGCTCTAAGGCTCTAGGCTTAAATATCAAAGAATGCCCCGTCATCTCACAACTCCCACGCAACCAAGACCACGATAAGTACTAGTAGGATGCCTCGATTAACTAACACTAGTATGCACCTCGTGAAAAATAGAGACTGATGTCTCTGCCGTCGGCTCAAATCCTCACAAGGTACACTCAAAAACTCTCTAGTCTAGTCTACATAGTGAAACTACCTTCCTAAACAACAGAGAGTGAGATACTACCAATTTCTAGGCTTTGTGCTCAAATTAAATTTCTAACTAAGGATTTGATAAAATTCTAAATTAAGTTGAAAAATTTTGAGGGGGGTCAAATCTTGATAAAATCATGCCATGTCTAAACCTACACAAAAAACACAATAAAAACAAAACCTAGACAAACTAAACAACCTAACAAAGGAAAATTCCTAGAAGGAACCCTCCCCCACACTTGAGCGACACATTGTCCTCAAGGTGTCTAAATCACGCATACAAAAACACAAATATCACACAAGTAAAGAAAGAACAAACATGCAAGTATGCAAAAACAACGATAAGCAAACAAACACACACATAGAAATCTAAAACACAAAAAAAACAAAGAAAGTAAAATAAAATAAATAGATAAAATAAAATAATAAAAATAAAGTAAAAAGGAAAAAGGAAGGAAAAGCTCCCTGTCAATCCTGATGAGGAGGCGGAGGTGGTGGTACGTCGAAACTCATGTTGGCGCCATAAACATCCATCCAATGACGCATGTACTCCATGTGGGCCCTCTGTTCGGCTCGGAAGGCTTTCTGCTCCTCTCTTTCTGCCCTCTGCTCGGTTCTCTCTCTATCGTACTCCTCGTGAAATCGTGACCAGTTTGTTTGGTTGGTCACTGCGGACTCTTGAACTTGTACCTGCAAGGAAGTAAACTGGTCACGAAGGTAATGGAGCTCACCATAGATGTCATGCGTCGTGTAGCTCGGAGCAGCCTGACTAGAGCCTAGCTGACTGGGGCCTGGCTGGCTGGGGCCTAGCTGACTCTGCTCCTCCTCTGAATCCGCATCTCCTGCATCGTCATCTACCTGAGCAGGAGGTAGAATAGGCTGTCTCAGTCGTTCCTGCACAGCTGGTCTATCCTGCCAATCCTTGAACCGGTACACCGTTTCTCCGTTTGTCCTTGTCTTTGTGATGAGCTTGCTGTTGTTGAGCTTTTGGATATTGAGCGGCAACGGATCTACTGAAGTTCCCTCAAACTCTGAAAACTCATCAGGAAACAGGTGACGAGCAATGCGTGCAACAATATGAGCCAGATAAAGACGTGTAGGTCTACCAGTAATCATCCTCTTAAACACGTCTATGACCATCAACCAAATGCTAAATGGCTGATCATGACTCAAACAATAGAGAGCATATAACTGCGGACGAAAAACCTTCGACTCCTCCCACTGCCCGCTAAATGCAAGACTCATGAACCTATGAGCAAGAACAAGGCAGGGGTCCCTAATCAGCGAACTAGGTGCCTTCCCCGCCTCATAATGCTCAAACCCTGTAAGCTCGTGCCATGCCTGATGAGCAAGGCTAGTAGGTGAGAAGTTCAACGATGAACCTCCAGTGGGCAAATGAAAAATCCTGTTAAACTCTTCCTCATCTAACGTAAACTCCTTATTGAACAGCCTAGCACTAAGCGATCCGTTATTCCCAGCAATCGTCAAAGTGCTAAAGAACTCACAGCTAAGTTCTTCCTTTCCTAACAGTGTTCTCTCTGAAAAGTATCTCCAACCAAATCTACGCAACATATTCCTCAAATCTCCCTCTAGACCTAATCGCTCCATATCCTCCCAATTAATTTTGAAATAGCTAACAATAGGAATCTTAGAGAAATGGGTATACCTCCTCCCTTCCCTATCATTGAAGATAGAGAAAGGAGCGTCGTAACGATCGGCGATGTCCGGAAGGGGTTGGTTCTCAGTTGGTGCCGAGGAAGTCCTTGCCCTCTTTCCTGTTCTTTGTGCACGTGAACTTTCCGCCATTGAAAAAGGGTGCAAAGTGTTGGGTTTTGATGGTGGAAGGTTGTTGAGTAGTGGGCAAGTGAGGGTTGAGTGTTTTTGTGTGAATGGATTTTTAGGTTTTGGAGAATTGTGAGTTTTGGGGTTTTGGCCGAGAGGTTTTAAACCTTTCTGCCGCGACATGGCGCGCGCCACTAATTCCTTGCGCGT
The DNA here is from genome assembly GCA_012979155.1 of Hypericum perforatum. Lineage (NCBI taxonomy): Eukaryota > Viridiplantae > Streptophyta > Magnoliopsida > Malpighiales > Hypericaceae > Hypericum > Hypericum perforatum. The sequence continues at coordinate 3,934 of SOPF01031321.1, forward strand.
GCCAATATAGCCCGAGTTGTCGACCATGCTTTCGCGGATGGTTCTGGCGCGCGCCACTATTTTCTGGCATACGCCAGAACAGTCTTTGGTGCGCAAATTAGTAGGGAAATCACCATTTCGATTGGCCGTAAGCACAAAGTTCACAGAAACGAGTAAACTAACACACGAAAACACATATTTTTATTCAATCAACACTGAAAGTGGCAATGACAATCTATGGAACAAAATTTAAAGCAAAATATATAAAGAAAACCCAAAAAAGTACAATTAAACCGAAAAGAAAAAGGATTTCCCTATCACTTTCTTCACAAAAGGTGCATTTTGTTCTTGCTTTGTCCGCCATTGTCTTAGTCGTTCCGGCCATGTGTCCGTCAGAGGTTGAAAGGGCAAAAGCTCGTAATGGTTGGTCGTAAACTTCGGATGTGGGGTGGAGAAAGTGTATTTGGCAAAATGTGGCTGGTGCTTGGAAGTTATGGCACAATGCGGCCCTCTCAGACTTTATAGGTTCGGAATCTGCCCTACCTGGCGTGCGCCAAGTTGTACGGCGTACGCCAACTGATATGGCGTGCGCCATTGTTCTTCGTGAATGAACAGTTCCTAGGACGCCGTATATACGGTGTACTATACCTATACTAAATACATACATACTGCAAACTTATAAGGTACAAAAATAAAATTAAATCTAAACTAATTTTTTTTTGTTTTTCTTATTTTTTGATTTTTTTGGCTTTTATGTATGCTGCGTTCCTGGAAAGCTTGAAAACCAGACGCCCCATTCCGATGGGTTATATTTAGACGGATTGTCAATTATCGTGACTTTTTCGGCGTAGAGCCTAACAAGGTCACGATGTATGAGCACAGTCGCTCGATTGGCGTATAGTACTCTCTCTGATGCAATCACCGTCAAAGGTTTAACTTTGATATCCGTCGCTCACATAACTCCTCAATCGCGTACCAAGACGAACTTCCTGGTCTCGCAACCCTTTCAGCACGAAGCTTAACGGGGTCTTGATGCAACAAGACAGTTCTCTCGGTTTATGAAATTGTAGTATGTTTGTTACAAATACCATCATGCTCCAACTTCCCACATTTGTGACAGAAACCAAATCTCGCCATCCTACGTCTGTAAGCACACTTTGATGTTCCTCTAGAATGTCTATCTAAATTCATTGCACATCTCTCTAGTCTCAATGTTTCTTTTGCTTGTTTTAGAATGACGAGACAAATATCTATTGGAATTTTCTTCGAGATTAATAATCTAAGCAACAATATGTACTTCACACAAAACATCCTGTTCTTTATACTCTAACAGGTAAAAGAGAAACACGATTCTTACTGATCCATCGCTTCTTGTTGTTTCAACAGACACACCTCACAATCTAAGTACCATGATGTACTAGTTCCTTTTCTAGCGAATCTCTTGGCGTTACGCCTAGTAGACCCACCATTTAATTTCACGGTTCTCACTTTGGGTAAAGGATGACTAGCATGTCGTAAGTCACGACGCTCGATTCTCAAAGTTTCTCTTGCTGTTTGGAGAATAACTAAGCAAATTTCTAGTGGAAGTTTATTTTTCACTAGGAAACTTACTAGTAAAATATACTTTGAGCAAAACATTTCGTCCTCTCTTGTAATTCTGCATGTAAAAGAAAAAGAAAATATATAGTCTAAATTAGTAAAATAATAGAAGTAAATACTAATAAAATTAAAATTAACCTACTAAACCTAAACATGCTAATTTAAAGTCTTCAGCTTGACTACTTTCGTAATTATGCATCATTCAACATAGTAACCAATCGCACTTCTGCAATTTGGTTAATGTTGTCTCCTCCCAGGTAAATTTTGCATCTTTGGCCATTGACTCTAAAGACTATCCCTTTGCTGTCTTGCAGATCAAGTGCTCCAAACGGACATACCTTAACAATTAGGTATGGACCGCTCCACTTGGATTTGAGTTTTCCTGGGAAAAGTCTCAATCGTGAATTGTAGAGAAGTACATGTTGCCCCTCCTTGAAATCTTTTCTGACGATATGGGCATCATGTCTTTTTTTCGTTCTCTCTTTGTAGAGTCTCGAGCTCTCGAATGCTAAGTCACGCATTTCCTCCAACTCAGAAAGTTGGAGAATTCTGCGTTCACCAGCCTTTTTGTAATCGTAGTTAAGGGTCTTAATGGCCCAAAATGCTCGATGCTCAAGTTCTACAGGAAGATGGCAAGCCTTGCCATAAACAAGCCTATATGGCGACATTCCTATCGGAGTTCTGAATGCCGTACGATAAGCCCATAAGGCATCGTCGAGCTTGTTCGACCAATCTCTTCTAGCCGATCCAACCGTCTTTGCTAAGATTTTTTTAAGCTCTCGGTTGGAAAGCTCAACTTGCCCACTTGTTTGGGGATGATAAGGTGTTGCCACCTTGTGTGTTACCCCATATCTCTTTAGCAGGACTTCGAATGGTTTGTTACAGAAGTGTGATCCTCCATCGCTGATTATTGCTCTTGGTACACTAAATCTCGAGAAGAGTTTCTTAAGGAATCGGATAACAACTCTGGCGTCATTTGTAGGTGACGCTAAAGCTTCTACCAACTTGGAAACATAGTCAACTCCAACCAAAATATACTTATTTCCATACGATGTAGGAAAAGGTCCCATAAAGTCCAATCCCCAAACGTCGAAGAGCTCAATTTCCAAAATTCCAGATAACGGCATCTCGTTTCTTTTTGAGATGTTACCCATCCTCTGGCAGCGATCACACTTTTCCACATAGGTACGTGCGTCTCTAAATATGTAGGGCCAATAAAATCCGCACTCAAATACCCTTGCTGCAGTTCTTGTTGCTCTATAATGACCTGAGTATGGAGTATTGTGACATTGCTCTAGAACATTTTCTATTTCCCAATCAGCAATGCACCGACGAAGCATCCCATCATTACATCTTCTTCAAGAGGTATGGATCATCCCAAATAAACATTTGAGCATCCCTTAGGAATTTCTTCCTTTGAGGATAACTCAGGTTTGTAGGAATAATTTCTCCAACTAAAAAGTTGGCAAAATCCGCATACCATGGTGCTTCCACTCTACTTATTGTCATTATGGTTTCATCAGGAAATTCTTCCTGAATCTTGCCATCTTTCTCCATTCCATCGCTTTTCTCTAAACGAGAAAGATGATCTGCGACAAGATTCTCAGCTCCTTTCTTGTCCTTGATTGACAAGTCAAATTCTTGAAGTAACAGAATCCAGCGCATCAAACGAGGTTTGGCATCTTGCTTTGAGAATAAATACTTCAAAGCTGCATGGTCGGTATAGACTATCACTTTTGACCCAAGTAAGTATGCCCTGAATTTATCACATGCATAGACAACCGCAAGTAACTCTTTCTCTGTAGTCGTATAATTTAGTTGAGCCCCTGCCAATACTCTACTAGCATAGTAGATGACATGTAGCTTTCCTTCTTTCTTCTGTCCAAGAACACAACCTAAAGCTAGGTCACTTGCATCACACATCAACTCAAATGGAAGTTTCCAATCCGGCGATGAAATAACCGGAGCTGTTACCAAAGCTTTCTTTAGGGCATCAAATGCCTTCTGACATTCCTCATCAAAGTTGAATGGTACTTCTTTCATTAATAAGTTTGTCAGAGGCTTTGCAATTAGAGAGAAGTTCTTGATGAATCTTCTATAAAAACCTGCATGACCCAGAAAGGCTCTAATTCCTTTGACTGTTGTTGGTGGATTCATCTTCTCTATCGCATCCGTTTTAGCTCTATCTACTTCCATTCCAACTTTTGAAATCTTGTGCCCCAGAACTATTCCTTCATCCACCATAAAATGGCACTTTTCCCAATTGAGCACAAGATTCTTTTCCTCACATCTTTCCAAAACTTTGTCAAGATTTTCTAGACATTGATCAAATGTTTTCCCAAAAACAGAGAAGTCATCCATGAAAATTTCCATAATCTTCTCATTCATCTCCCAAAAGATAGACTCCATACAACGTTGAAATGTTGCCGGAGCACAACTTAATCCAAAAGGCATTCTGCGGTATGCAAAAATACCAAAAGGACATGTGAAAGATGTCTTCTCTTGATCTCTGGGATATATTGCAATTTGGTTGTACCCTGAGTAACCATCCAAAAAGCAATAGTAAGAATACCCCGCTATTCTCTCCAACATCTGATCAATGAATGGAAGAGGAAAATGATCCTTTCGTGTGGCATCATTTAATTTTCTATAGTCAACACACACTCTCCAACCGGTCACAGTACGTGTTGGAATGAGTTCCCCCTCATCATTGATTACCACTGTCATTCCCCCTTTCTTGGGGACACAATGGATGGGGCTAACCCATTCACTATCCGAGATCGGATAAATAATTCCGGCTTCTAGGAGTTTGATCACCTCCTTCTTTACAACTTCCTTCATGTTAGGATTAAGTCTCCTTTGTCGATCTACCCTTGGTTTCGCTCCATCCTCCATGTGAATATGGTGCATCACAATCTCTGGGCTTATACCCTTAATGTCAGAAATTTGCCAAGCAATGGCCTTTATCCGCTTGTTTACTATTGCTAGCACCCTTTCCTCTTCATCCTTTGATAGCTTGTTTGAGATTATAATCGGTAATCTCCCTCCTTCTATTAAGAATGCGTATCTTAGATGCGAGGGTAACTCTTTTAATTCCAAGGATGGAGCTTTCACAATTGAGGGTGGAGTTCGATATTTCAACTAAATTTCCAATTCCTCAAGTAAACAATTCTTGTCAACTTCCTCCTTCACTTGTTCCCTATTCTGCACTTCTTCATGCGGTTCTTCTTCTTCTTCTGTATCCTCTATTTTCGAGATATTTTTCTTACAAAACTCGAGGATACAATCTTCCACAACATCAATCCTCATGCATATCTCTTCATCAACAGGATGACGCATAACACTATTCATTTTAAACTCAACTTTCTCCTTTCCTATTTGGAGGACCAATTTTCCATTATGAACATCAACCAACGCGTGTGCCGTGTTAAGGAACGGTCTACCAAGAATCAGTGGGCAAAGCTTATTCACAGGAAAATCCAGAACCACGAAGTCAACTGGAAAGATGAATTTATCTATCTTTACCAGGACATCCTCAACCACACCGAATGGCTTCTTTATTGTTTGGTCTGCCAACTGAAGTAGCATGGAAGTTGGCTTAACTTCACACAATCCTAGTTTCTGGAATGTAGATAAAGGCATCAAGTTGATACTTGTGCCTAAATCACATAAGCACTTGGAAAACTCGAGTTCACCTATAAAACAAGGAATAGTAAAACTCCCTGGATCTTTTAGCTTTGTAGGAAGATTTTTCGAAATTAGGGAACTACAATCAACTGTGAGGGCGACTGTCTCTTTGTCTTCCCACTTCCTCTTCTTTGTGACTAGTTCCTTTAGAAACTTGGCATAGTGTGGAACTTGATCTAGCATCTCAAGAAAGGAGACGCTTATCTGAATATCCTTCATTTTCTCCATAAAGCGGAGAAATTTCTCATCCATTCCCGTCTTTCTCTTCACCCTTTGTGGATAAGGTAGAATGGGAATCATTGGGGGTGGTGATACGTAAACTTCTTCTTCTACCACAACTCTCTCTTCCACCACATCATCAACCTTTTCTTGGTCAGAGTCCACCACTTCACTTTCTTTAGCCTTCTTGTTGACTGTTTGAGATGCTAATTCTTTACCACTCCTCAAAGCGATAGCATTTACGTGATCTCTAGGATTTTCTTCAGTAGAACTAGGGAGTGAACCTGAAGCTCTTTGGGCATTTGCCTTTGCAATTTCCCCAAGTTGTATTTCCATGTTTCGCATGGCAGTTGATTGCCCCTTAAGGAATTGTTCCAAATTATTTTGCCTTGCCTCTTGGCTTGCTAAGGCTTTCAAGATTTGGCTTTGATTAGTAGATGATTCTCCGGTCTGTTGGATGAATTTCTCTACCTTGTCAAATCTTTCCTCTAGGGCCCCCATTCTTTCTCCCAAAAATCTGCGTGGTTGAAAACCAGGTGGTCCTTGTTGTGGTGCACGTAATGGTAGTCCTTTATCAGGAACAATTGCCATGTTATCGTCGTTGCTCCTATCTTTCCATGAGAAATTAGGATGATTCCTCCATCCAGGATTATATGTTGAAGAATATGGATTGTTCCCCATCCTATTTCCTCCTTGTCCTTGACCACTAACAAAATTGACTGGCTCAGTTTGTTGGTTCATCATGGCACATTGACTAATATCGTGGCCAATGTTGCCACATGCTTCACAATTTTGTTGAATAGCAACAGCATCAACCTTGCTACAGGTCAAGTCACGTAACTGTTTTGCCATTAAATCTACCTGAGCTTGTAATGCCGAGGAAGCATCAAGTTCAATCATTCCTCTCTTCTCACTTCGCTCAGTTAGTTCTCTAAGCTCTCTGACTGGCTGTTTTTTCCTCTCATTTGCGATTATTCTGTTTGTTGCTGCCAATTCTTCCAAAATATGGTAGGCTTCATCTCTTTCCTTTCTCAGAAAATTCCCATTAGAAGCAGCATCTATAGTTCCCATTGTTGTCGGTGAAAGGCTAAAATAAAAAGTTTTAAGCAAGGTCTCCTTCGATAAACCATGGTGTGGGCAACTCCTCTGCAATCCCTTAAATCTTTCCCAAGTTTCACTCAAAGAATCTCCTTCATATTGTTCAAAATTTGTGATCTCCTTGACTAACTTACTTGTCCTTGAGTATGGGAAATATTGATCCAGAAAAGCATTTGCAAGTTCAGCCCAAGTAGTTATTGGAGTATCCTTGAGTTGCTTATACCACAGTTTGGCCTTGTCCCTAAGCGTATATGGAAACATTCTTATCTTAACGACATCATCCGAAACTCCTTGATACTTGAAGTTATCAGCTAATTCCATGAAGTTTCCAAGATGGTCATTTGCGTCTTTATTAGGTAATCCATAGAACTGACTTGATGCTTGAAGCATATGAATCACTGACGTCTTAATTTCAAAGTGATCAGCTTCAATAGCTGGATGCTGGATTCCTGTTTTTGCTCCTTCATATGTCGGTCTTCCATGGTCCAATAGAGATTGTCGAGGTGCTTGAGCCTCAGCTCCTTGTCCTTCTTGTCGTTGATCCATCCTTTCTTCCATTAACTTCTTACGCAATGTCCTTTCAAATCGAGTAATATCCACTTCAAATTCTAATGGAAGATTTTTAGTGGATCTGGTTAAGGGCATGCACGTAACTTGTTTTGCAAGTAACTAAAAATTATCCCTAATTTTTTTTGGTTTTTTTTTAAACAAAAATTAAAATTTCCTAACTAAGTTCGTTCACTAAATTGAGCGCTATTTACTCAGTTTCCCCGGCAACGGTGCCAAATTTGATTCACTTCTTTCAGTAGTTCCTTGAATGCGGATTTCCTTTTGTGCTTGTCCGAAGTGTGCTGTTGAT
>SOPF01031326.1:0-21418 GCA_012979155.1 Hypericum perforatum
TTGGGAAGCTGATTAACACATTTTATGTTGGGCTACATGTTTAACTAGACACATTAAAAGACTTCTTTTTGAACTTTTTGGGAAGCTGATTTTTTCAGAGTAGAGAGCGGTATACGCCTGCAGAAACACCTTATTGTAGTAGTAGGGGAATACATTTGAGAGGAGAATCTAGCACATGAAAAACCAAAGGTAGTGTTAGTGCAAAATTTGATAGCCAATCCCCCACTGTACTGCCCCACGAGACAATGTTGGACATCGACATGCCATGGTCAACACTATCCTGTAGTGGTAGGGGAGTACAATAGGGAGGAACATAACGGTGGCGGGTGATGTTCCTTTTTTTGAAAGGTAAATTACACCATGACAATGTCAGCGCTTAAACCATGTAACTCCTAGATATTTACTACACCTTTTGTCGTTGGACTACAAGCCCTTTGGTGACTAGGTGACGTTCCTCCGTCAACATTCGAGCCTTCAAGCAGGTTTGTTTGAACACTTGTGTCTTCTTCAAGTACTCAAGTTTCCAAATGTACTGCTAAAAATGTGAGTTGATCGGAGTAGTAAGAGATTCAGTTGTTTTTAAACAAAAGTCTCGAGTCCAAAACTTATGAATTGAGTAGACGTCGTTGAGAGAAAATTCTCCAACGTACGTGATTTGACCGTACTTGATCAGTCTCACTTGTTGTCTGCAGTACTTAAGCTAGCAGATACCATAAAGTTTTAGAGAAAAAATAAACCGGTAATTTTTGGAACCATAAGAAAAGAGGTAACTTAAATAGCTGAGAAGATATTTACCTACCTTCTGCCGAATATAACATCGCCAATGAGATATCTCCCAGTCCGACGCTCTACAAAAGGCTCGAAACATTCGTGCATCACCTCAAGGGCAATACTGAGTTTACTGTGAACCTCAGAGAAATTTTCCAATTCTGAGGCATCGAGCTTGTGGTACTCGGAGAACCTGGGTTTCAGCAACGTCCAAGTCAGGTTGTCCTTATCCAATGAAATTTGTTTACCGAGGAGGTCACTAAGGCCCAAGAACACCTACAATACAGGTATAACACAATAAAAATGATGAACCATAACGTCATTAGACCAGCACCGAGTCAAGAAGCCCTGATATCTGCTCAACGTAAATTGAATATACTGCTTTGACGATATACACACACACACACACACACTACAACATTAGAAATCATGGAGGAAAGGATATGGGTCTGAAGTACCGATTCACACTTCTTGGTGCAGAACCAATTCTCTTTTGGGTACCTCGAAAACCTGATCTCCCTATCATTCAGGCATCCGATATGATCTGCCATAAAAAAAGACTAAGAACAGTCCCATACTTTAAAGCCTATCACCACTTCAGTCATCTAGAGAAGCACGTCAAAAGAAGAGAGGGGTGACTTACATGTACGCTCGCATTGAGTGCAACAAAGAGAATTGTTATCCGCTGAGTGGTTATCATCTTCATCGGCTTTGTTTTGGCCGCATATTTCGCAACAGCATGATGGACAAAACCATTCCCCATCAGGAATATTCTGAGGACACAAAATGGTAATCAGAAAGAACTTGCATGAAATGAATTGAACGATCTGTAACATGCAATTCAACAATTTGCAAAATGAGCGCATTAGTGACTTACCTCCATACTGAGGCAACTGTGATGGAATGAGGATGGACACTGATCGCATAAAATCAATTCACCGCCATAATGACAAACAGAGCATACATGATCGTTGTCATCCTTGGAGCAATTCCTGTGTGGCCCATTCATGGTTTCGTCCGGAAAATTCTCCATCTTCTTCCTAATTATCTGCATTTGGCACTCTAACAAGGACCTTCCATCTTCCAAAAAAATACTTGAAGCTGGCGTCTGATAATCTCCACCGGCATGAACAGCAAAGCTTTTGGCAGAGTAAAGCTTACCACAGCAGTTACACTTGATACCATTTCGAGTCACTCGGCCCGCCATTAGATGCTCATTGTTTCTGCCCTGATAGAATGCCTTCTCCCTAGGAAGCAATACATTGTTGTCCATTAACCAAGACAATATGCTTCGTGGACTACAGTGTGACGGATTGGTGTCTCCAACCTGTCGCTGTCTTTTACTTGATCGAAGTGCAAGATATGGCTGCACTTGTCCATCCTGCTTTTTTATTTTCATTTGTGACCCCTTTCGTCTTCGACACCTCATCTTTTGCAGGCTAACCCCTCTTTTCCTGGAGACAAGCAAAGATGAACCAGTGCGTGGACTACCCTTTTCTTTCCCTTGAACATTTCTACCCATTTGCTTTTGGACGGTGGGAGACTTTTCATAATTGCTCTCAGATCCACGAGTTGTTTTCGTTGCATTCTTCTTTTTCACGCGTCTACTGTACCCCTTATCTGAGCAGTACCTGCAAGCTCGTCGAAGAGAGGAGAATGACCTTTCCCCACCTGGTGCAGTATACTTAAGTTCTGGATGTCCTCTGCGGGTTGTATAGGAAAACGTCCATCCAAGTGCAGATAGATGTCTTCTGGCTCTTGATGCCATGGGCGCTCTCTTAGCTTTCTTCCCTTTCTGGACTAAGGCTTGTTCCAACCATTCCTCTATAGCTTGAGGGCAATATTCAGGTTCAATTATCATTTCACGGTAATTAGAAGAAGCCCCACCTTGCGAGGACAACTGCATATCATGATTGCTTGCCAACTTTTTCACATAGACGAGTGATGTATCATTGAAAGTTCGAGAGTTTGTCTGCTCGTCAGAGGTTATCGGGGCCAGGATTTTAGACTCTGATTTACTCAGATCCTGGCAGAGCAGTCGAAGAGAGTGATAGCACTTACCATCAGGAGAAATGTAACGGAATCTCATAACACTGTTCTTTTTGAATTCGATCGTCCACTTCAAGTACAAAAGATGCTTCCTAGTGTCGGCAACAATATCCTCTCCAGGTTTTCTGTTTCCAAAGGATGCATATTTGGCGACAGCTTGAGGGCAGTATTGAGGTCCAGGAACACAGTCGGGGACAGCAGACAACCAACCAGCTTCACTGCGCATTGTATTTGACATCGAACTGGCAAAGCCTTTTCCAAGTGAACTGGTAGCAGAAGTGCTAGTAAGACTGGAAAGCAAAGCCGAACTGCCTACTTCCGAACAAACATTACCTCTCCCCATAGGCCTCTCATCAAAACCATCACTTGTCAAATCACGTGTTATTGCTTCCCCAGTAGACATACCTTCAGCATCTTGGCCATTAGGAGACAGCACATCTAGCATTTTACATGCAAGTGGTACTCCAGGAAGCCCCGACAGCTTCTCTCTTCTTTCTGGTAGACTTTCCACTCCAAAAAGGTTTTGCACGATGATTCTGAGGTTATCGAAAATCGCCTCCAAAACCAATGGTTCCCATATAGCTCTTGAAGAAGATGCCCATTCTTGTAATCTGTTAAAACCTTCTTTTTCTCGTACGTCATACCAAAGTTGTTTCACTGAAACCGGGAGATATTGCTCTTGCTCAAATTCCTCGACCAGTTCGAGAAATGACCATGATCCTAGATGATGCCAAGTTCCTGAAACTTCATCCCACTCCTGACTAATCCTCAATGCGTCAATCCCCACAATCATTTCATCACCTAGCTCAGGGAAAAAGATTCTCCTCTCCTCTGAACCATCTGCGTGATCAAAGATCACACCTTCCCACCATCCATCCTGGTGATGCACTTCCACACACAGTCCATAGTACAAAGCCCATTTCCCAAATTGCAGAGGGGGTGGTAACGGCCTAACCCACCCGCAATCGTCAGAACAGTCATCAGACTCACCAGTATTGTCTTCATCCAGCATTGGAACTCGCACATGACCAACAAGATTATCGAACTCGTCTTCAGCTAGCAGATGATCATACTTGACCTCATACTTGACACACCAGCCTTGTATACAAGTATCATCTATAGTTGCTGTATACCACGAGCCTTCAAATCCATTGTCTTCACTCCTCACCTGCCAGTTTTCCCACATTAAGGACACAAATTACAGAATCCTTCGACAACTATCCCCACTACAAGAACAACACAACCAAGCTAGCGCATTTTAGTCACAAGCTGGTCTAAAAGCGGAACTTCTCAAACAAGCGCAAAGTTGCACATCTGACCATAAAAAATCCGAACAGATTAGAAATCTAAGCATATTCGGTTAAATGGCATAGGAAAAATCTCAACCTATGGCATCAACCTTCACCTGCCTCACTGCATGCCTAGTAAACTCTCTGCACGAGTGCCAATAAAGAAGATAACCACGCCAAACTCACCAATATGGGTTCAATTTGAACAAAAAGCAATCTTGGATAGAACAACCCAATTAAACTGCCTTCAAACACAAAGTCAAATACAGGATAAAAAGGGAAGAAAGCAATGCAGCTTCAACAGAGGGTCTTAATCAGCAGAAAACCCCAAAACAGAATTCCCAATCCCACCACAAACCCAGAATTCTCTAATAGCAGTCACCCATACACAGACATGTAATTAAAAATCAACCAATCAGAAGAAAAAAAAAGGTCAAAGAGAGAGTCACCATCTTTACGATCACATCAACTTTCTGAAAAACAGGGACACTGCTTTAGTCCTCTTCGTGAGTGGAAAGAAATTACACGAAACACAATTTAACACACAGAGAACAGCAATGCAGCTTCATCAAAGAGCTTTTAATCAACAACCACACAAAAAAAACCCCTCCCCGCCCCAAAAATAATTATAAACAGAAATAGAAACAACTTGAAATCCGACCACAAACCCAGAATTGTCTTCAACTCACACACATTGCAAAAAAAAAAAAGAACCAAACAATAACACTCTGGCAAGGGTCAAAGAAAAAAGCGATTACTTATCAAAAAAAAAGAAAAAAAAAAGCGATGAATTTTATAATGACCTCAATTTTGTGGCCAACAGGGAGCACGATTTTGGTCCGCTTCAGCTTCCTCCTGCCTCCATAACCACCCATCATCATCTTCTTCTTCTTCTTCTTCTTCTTCTTCTTCTTCTTCTTCTCCCAAAAAAAGGCCAATGCTTTGTTGTGTTGGCTCTGTCTCTCTCTTTTCCTCTCTTGATTGGAGTTGAGAGCAGTAGGATTCTCACGGTTCCGAGTCCAAGATTTTGTTTCCTTATCTATGTATATATTCCGGGATTCTATTGGGCCCCCGAATCTTTTATCAAACTTGCTCCCAAAGTAACAACTATAATTTTCACCAAAAAAGTAACAACTAAAATTTTATTTAGGCTCCCCCCCATTTAACATATATATTTATATTTATATTTATATTTATATTTATATTTATATTTATTACCGCTTTAATGTTAATACTTATTTTACGTTAGATCCTTTTTGACTTTTCAGTTTCTCCTGATCTGATGTTGGGTGTATCCGTGTAGCAGCGGACTCCTGCTTGTATTTCGTAGGAGTCAACTCCAGTCCAGTCCATGGCCATCTATCTATCTATCTATCTATTTAGGATGAAATTATTAAGGAAGGACTCCTGCTTGTGATTTGGTCGGTGGACATCCATACAAATATTTTCTAATAAAACAGTGATGATTTATTCATTTATGAAAAAGAAGTGATCCGATAGGAAAATTATGTTAAGTCCAGAGATTAAAGAATAATTTGCCCAATTATTAAATATACCATCAAAGAATTTTGCGATGAATTACTGTCATAGTAGATGTTCGGGGTAATAATTAATTTGTAGTTATAAAATTTACCTTTAAATGTTACGAATTTAAAAGTATCATTGGTAATCAATCTATTGATGATCGGATTCCGCGGCTACCACCCACGGCCAATGGATATCGGATTATCGTCATCATAACAAAGCCAATTGGAATTGCCGCGTCAGAATTTGATCGCACGCCCACTGCCACGCGTCACTACTAATCACAGATGTTCATGCAAATTAATCGTAGCTTCTTAATCTTAATATAATTGTCTGGCACAGATAAAACTTCCAAGTGATTGTTACGATATTTTATTTTTTCAGGTTAAATGTTATGATGATTATTTATCGGAAAGGATAAATTAACTTCCAAATCATAATAACACTGCATTTGTAGCCAAATGAAGAATGGGGTAAGTAAAATATTTGAAATGAAGATATGGTTTGGGACTGGAAGCAATATTAATATTAATTAATAGTAGTATCTTATATCTACCCCAGCTATCTAGATGATCTCGAACCTTTGAAGACCGACCTTAGTTCCCAAGGTTTTGATGTCTTGTTGGACTTGAGACTGGAAGTCGCCGTAAGTGAAAGGCCTGTACTTTGATGAGCTCCTCCTCGGGACAACGCAGCCTGGTTCCGGGAACACGAAGTAGCAAATCGACAGCCGCTCCTCGTACTTGTTCACCTTCACCCTGTGCTTCGCGCTCTTGTACTTGTCGTCGCTCATGGCCTATCAGATATATCATCAACGTAGCAAAAGAAGAATAATAATATTTAGGATCCAAAACCATCCTAGTCATAGTCATAATGTAAAAAAATAATCCAGCCCAAATACAAAAATATACTACAATAAGCGGTACCTGCATCATGTCTCCAAGGTTGACGACGAGCGCATCGGCCAAAGGGTGAACAAGATGCCATTTCCCATCTTTGGCCACTTCGAGGCCACCGACGCCGTCTTGGCTCACTATGGAAAGGACGGAGCTGTCGGTGTGGGCGTCCATCCCCCACGTCTCCTCGCTCGCGGTTCCGCATTTCGGGTACCGATATATCCTAAGAATTCCTGTTCCCTCGCTCAGGCACCTCCTCGTCTGCTCCACGTCCATGTCCAGGCTCTTGGCCATTCCTTCAAATATTGCCCTCCCCACCCTTCCCATTTGCCTTCCGTACTCTTCCACCAATTCCCTGTTTGCCCATTTTAATTTTTAATTTTTTTTTTTAAAAAAGGTATTCCTACATTCTCAAACATTGTATTATAACTAGTTGACTTGTGGTGGGAAATGATAGTTTGACAACACATCCTCGTATCATAAGTCAAAAACCCTACCAACATAGTAGGTGAATGTTTCATAATTGTTGTCTTAAAATTTTAGATAATACAAATGAAAAGAATATTATACTTTGTAAATCTTCACTCCAAAAACATGTCCTAATTTATATATTTCATGGCAACTTAAGAAAACGCATAATGAGATTCCAATATATTATCATAACATAGCTAGCTGATTTAATGGCCAATCTAACCAAACTCATAACAAAACAATAAATGAGTTTACGGCAAGTGTTACGATTGGAGCATTAGTTAAATTCATGTACCTGAAACGACGAAGCAATGGATGATCGGGACAGAACCGATCGATGTCCCCGAGGGGGACATTGAAGCCTTCCACCCAGTTAACATTTCGGAGCCCTCCGGACAAGGCATCTCCGGAAGGGGTAAGCGCGGGGGTGCCCCAGAAGTAGGACACTGGTGGGTTCGCGAAGAGGTCCCGCTTGGTCTCGAAGGGGAGACCGAACAGCTCCCTGGCTTGGTCCTGGAGCTGAGTTAGAAGGGCCGGAGGGACCCCGTGGTTGGCCAACCGGAACAGTCCCCACTCCTTGCAAGCGCCGGCGAGGAGGAGGAGGTCCAAGTCCAGGCCGTGGAAGTCCAGGAACGGGGTTGGGTCTGGTTCGAGTCCAAGGTCTGAACCGTGTGGTTCGTCCGGGTCGACGGTTGTTTCTTGGGCACGGAAAACCGGGGGGTAGGATTCCAGTTTCATAACAATATATTTTATGGTTTTGGTGGTCGTCGTAGGAAAATAAATGTCAAAAGAAATGGAGAGAGAGAGAGAGAGAGGGGTAGGAAAATAAGAAGGTTTGGTTTCATTGATTGCGAAATAATTTCATGTCGCAAGGTGCGTGTGGCCCTTTCTGAGTGTTAGGTGGCAACGTTGGTCTCCCTTTTGGCTTTATTTATCAATTATTTTGTTAACAAATTATATTATTTGTTCATAATATATATATATATAATAAATAATACATTCCATAGACGAACTAAATATCGTAAAACAAGGACTAGTTCACATGGGTGGTACGCGGGTCCCTTCTTAGTTTCAGCTATGTTGTCAACTTCTAGTGACAAATTTTACTTTAGTTACAACATGGCTAGACGTTATTATTACACAACACGAACATAATTTGACTCTGAAGGTTAAATATAAAAAATTAGTGGATAAAGTTGTAACTTAAATAAAGATATATGTGATTGGCTTGGTTATACACTCGACTACTTAAAGTAGAAAATGACAATTATACAATAAAACTGCTTTATGTACAAGATTTTTATAGTTTTCCAGAGATTTTGTGGATGGTCGAATGTCCATATTAGTGATTACGGGACTAAGAGTTAGAGTATGATGTTTCTTAGATGTACTACGTGATAGAGAATAATCTCTCATTCGCACTTCCAATAAATTGCTTGAGCTAGAGAAGGAATCGCCACGTGGATTTGTGCAAAATTCAACTCCAGAATTTTGATCAGTAGCCTTTATAAGTCATCAGAATTTTTGTAACAACCTTCAAATCTTTATCTTTCTACGATATTAGCCAATACTTCCTCTCTAAATTAGGGGTGAGTAAATGTTTGTCATCCGTGTAACTATACAAGAAAATTACTTCTGTACAAGATTTTTACAATGACTCGAGATTCCATAGGTAACGAAGAATTCATATTTGACTTAATTAGATCTCGTGATTACACGATCAACATGTGATATTCCCTAGATACACCGCGTGGTAGAAAATAATACACGACCAACAGATAAAATATGATATTCTGAAATGCACCATGTGGCAGAGAATAGTCTCTAGTTTGCAATTTCCATAACTGCATGAGCATTAGAAAGAATTACCACGTCGATTTGTGCAGAAATCAAGTGCAAATCAGAATTAATTAGAAAGAATTACCATGTAGATTTGTGCATAAATCAAGTGCAAATCAGAAAATCTATAGCAGTTTTCAAATCGTCAAAATTTCTGCAACATCTTTAAGATCTTCATTTTGGTGCGATATTAACCACCATGTAAAATTTTAGTGGCGGCTAACATGTTTTTGTGAGATGGTTCTTCTATTTATTTTTCACTTAGGGATTCACAATTAATATTTTGGACAAGAGACGTACTAACGTGGATTTATTTGGTTGGGGAACTAAGATGATTGCCGGTAAATAATAATTGGACAAATGGTGTTACACCAAGTATTTTATAGATCGAAGATGAGAATTGCATTTTGCTCGACCGTCGTCGTGTTCAGCTTGCGAATCAACCACTTGATGGATCCAACGTTTTAAGTACGATTATTACGAGAGTTTAATCTCTTTTTTAAAAAATTGTATAGATTCAATTTTGAACTGTTTTTAATTACGTGACCGAATCCGAGGATCGAATCAATGGTCTATTATCATAATCTAAATCTGCCGGGTATTGGAATCAATTCAATTATTGTCCTAGTATATATTACAATTCTGCCGGGTTGATATTCGTCGTCATGTCCTTGTTTTTGTACTTCTGATTGACGTGGAGCCAGATTAGCCATGTCCGCTAAATTTCAATACAATAATAACTAGAACAATGCGAATATAAGTTGGCTACCATACATTCGTTTTTACTCTCCCTTTCTATCACCAACGTTACATAATAATAACCTTCCCTGTTTATTCAAAAAAAGTGTTGAGATTTGCGATTAAACTTAATACTGAAACATTGTTTACCACTCACGATGTGTTAAATCCATAACAAAATATTTTTGCCAGTCCTTAACGTTAGACTTTTAATTAATATGGTGGCAAAGCAGGGGACATCAATCTGATTGACTACAACTTATGTATAGATGCATGCACGACAGTGCGACACCCGCGATTCGTTCGCGAG
Source organism: Hypericum perforatum (assembly GCA_012979155.1). Lineage (NCBI taxonomy): Eukaryota > Viridiplantae > Streptophyta > Magnoliopsida > Malpighiales > Hypericaceae > Hypericum > Hypericum perforatum. The sequence continues at coordinate 9,885 of SOPF01031326.1, forward strand.
TGGCTTCCACATTGTATACGATTCTCGGGCTTCGCTAAACACACTATTATATTACATTTTTTAGTTTTTTGACCAAATAATATAAGTTTTAATTAAAAGTCACGCGATACCATTTTATTCAGTTATTTGAGTTAATTAGTGTGTGATGACACCTTACATGTTTTTCTTTAATTTAAGGGAAGATTGGACAAATATGGTAGTCATGAGATTCTGAAGGAATTAATGCATAATTAACGAATAATTATACTATAATGAACAAACACAATTCATCAACAATTAACGTGAATTACTTGTTGAAGCGTGTTTTTTCCGGATCGTCTTGACGAGATCTTGTTACTGGTTGGTTCACGACCACGATCGGATTCGGATTCGTGAACAATTTCCACGAACTTTCAAACTGTTGCAAAGGCTCCATGTGGAGAAACCCAAGCATACCAACACACTCATTTAGGTGACTAAGGCTCCATGTGGCAAGCCAACAAATGGCTCTGGTGACTCATTATTTTCCAAGTCAATCTCTTGGAAAAGGCTGATGGGCCAAGCAAAATGGGTCCAATAACGGGTGCCCATTTAATTCCAAGTCCAACAGATTCGAATCTCTATCCGGAAGAGATCAATGATATCTAACTTGGAACAATATCATGAAGTCGAAAATATTTGTTATACAAACTCACATAAAATGTGACATATTACTCATAATAAATATTAAATATATGACATAACATAACATAACATGTGTGATAGATAATTCAACTAACTAAACTAAATGAACGTTATTTATTTTCATTATCGAGTCTGATAAATTAAAACCATAAAAAGCCGGTGCGTAAAATGGGAACATGTGCCCATTAACTTAAAATGTTGTCATATGTACTTTCCACCTATTCTTTTCCCGAGACGAAGCCAATAATTATTTTATTTGCTGAGATTGGAAGGGTCAATGGGGTTTTCTTTGACCGCGACAAAACCAATTAATCAATGCATTAAAACAATATAATCTGGCGTCCTAATCAATAATGCTGAAGATAATAAAATAATATTAATCACTAACCAATATACGCAGATGTGATTAATTATAAATTATTGTTCCATCCATGGCTTACTCTTGGGATAATGCGTATTTTCCTCCTTCGCTTACTTTATAAATCAGATAGGAGAGAGAGAGAGAGAGAGAGAGAGAGAGAGAGAGAGAGTCACATCAATGACATAAATGGCAGCCGGAGGGGTCCGACCGCTGTTCGTGTGTGTATTCCTGGGCTTGGTTCTGATGTGTCTGCCTCCTCTCGCCGTTACTCTACCAGGTTTTCAATTTACTTATGTTTTCTCCATCATTTTTAACAAAATTTCTGATATATATATATATATATAATATATATATATATATATATATTTAGTGTATTAAACCGAAGCATAATATTGTATATAGGGGTGAGCATTTGGATTATCCGAATCCGAATTATCCGATTTTTGTATTATCCAAAATTTCCAAAATTACTATTTCTTGATCCAAATCCGAATCCGAATAACGAATTATCCAAAATCCAAAATCCAAAATTATTTTGGATATGGACTCAGATAGTCCAATTTATCCAAATTTTTAACCACTACAGAATTCTATAAGTTCCTAATTTTTTTTGCAATCGCATCTATTAATAAAGAAACTTAACACTACTTTGCAAAATGATATTATAAAATTCAAGCGAAAATTCTGAACGACAATGCCTTGTAATCAAAGGGATGTTCTGCGTAGGGGGTATTTGGTGTTGGTTGAAATATTTTAATTAAAGTTCAAAGTATTTTTATATTTGAGTTTATCAACTATGATGCCATAATAGGCCTTTTAATTTACTTACTTGCTAAAGAATTGGGCCAGCCCAGTAAAAACACACACTTCTAATCATATAATTTATTATATATGTATTAAATATTTTGGATATTTGGATGATCCAAAATTTCTTTTTTTAATCTGAATCCGAATCCGAATCCAGAATATAATTTTTGGATTATCCAAATCCGAATCCGAACATAAAATTATCCGAGTCCAAATCCGAAAAAAAAATTGGATATTGGATTTGGATATTGGATAATGGATTTTTTGCTCACCCCTAATTGTATATGTGTACAGGAATAGAGGCAACGGGGGTGGCGGAAGGAAGGGAACTACTGGGAGTATCCCTCAACGACTATGGTAATCCGTCGGCGAACAGTAAGCACCAACCCCCAACTTCCAAGAATAAGCCCAAGCCCAAGCCCAAGCCCCAATCCCGGACCAAGGGAGGTGGTCAAAAAGGCTGAACTTTTTATTTTGTCCTTATGTTCCTGAAAACTTGTAATAACGATAATATTTGCTTCCAGTTCCAATATTGTCATTGTCTTACTTAATTATTTATGCACTACCTATGCTTATACTTGATTTAATGTGAAATTAAATCTTCTTGCATTTGGCTTTTCCAAGAAATCTTATTCTGGAACTACTTCTAAACTAAAATGCGGTTGAGGATTTGATCCAGCGAACCGAAAGCTATGATATGACTCTTTTATCATATCAGTCGTCTGGTTATTATATCCATCAAATTCTATACTACGGGCAACTAGGAATGAACATATAATTAGATGTTATTCAGTATTTATTTATTTATTTATTTGGAATAAGTTGTTATATGTATTAATACTGTAAATAATTTATACAAGCAACTAGATATAATAGACGCTCCTAACGATGTTCTTATTCATAAATAAATTTTATATGGTACTGAAAGTCGGGTGATGGTTCTTGCGAGGGTATGTATGTATGTATTGTGACGGATATTTTTGGTTATTAAGGTTGCTCACTCCAGTCCAAGAGTTACGGGCTTCACCTTATTAGGTTTCGGCGTCCAAAATAAATATAAAAAAAGGGCTCTGTAGCGGATCCCTCCGGTCCATATTTTAGGCCTTTTCGGCGAACTTGGGCTTTCTTTCTAAGCCAGCTCCGTTGCCCCTCCTCAAACGGAATGCACAGGCTGACGTTTTTTCGGTTGCAATTGTAAAATATTAGTTAGTAACTTGGGTAAATTATATATGGCCCCCTGTAGTTTGGCATATTTAAGGCTCATACCCTCGTTATTTGCAAACCGATTAAAAAACCCCTACCGTTAGAACAAATTGTATAATTTATCCCCTCGTGCCGGAATCGGAGTTTTTTCCGGCAATGAGACACGGGAAATGACTATATTACCCTTATACTAAAAAACAAAACAAAAATTAAAAAAACAATCCTCTCTCTCTCCTCTCTCTCTCCTTCCCCGCCGTCCACTCCACCCGCCCAGAACTCCGTCCTGAGCCCGAGCCTGGCTCCCTCCTCTCCTAGCACCTCCCCGACCTCCAAACCTCCGAGCTCCCCGTCCTCCGATCAACCAACCAAAAATAGAGAGCCCACATCCCCAAAATTGTCTCCTTTTACCTCTTGCTCATGAGCTTTAACAGAATATTGTGCTTGATTTGTGCGTAAATCCCAGACCCGGAGATGACAATCGTCCCCAACAGAACCAAACATATTTTCATCCTTTAGGTTCCACGACACATCTCCCACTACACTTTCATGAGCCTGGAAATTGTTTCAAGAAATTACCCATCATTGTCAAACAGTTGAACATTAGCATAAAAGAACCATCATCGTCGAAGGTGTGGGTGCCGAGGACGAGGCGGTGCGAAGCGGAGGAGGAGAGTGGGGCCCAGTGGACGGTGAGGGAGGGCCACTCGAGTGGGTGGGAGATGACCAAGTCGTACAGGAAAGGGGCGTTCTTCTCCAAACCGCGTACTCCTCTTCGATTTGCTGCTCCTCCTCCGTCGCCACCCCCTAACCGATTTATGAATTTAGGGTTTGGGAATAGAAGGGAGTTGCTGATTTGGATGTGTTGTTGTGGTTGGGGATAGGAAGCGAATATAAGTGGGCTTCAAAGCTTGAAAATTGCTTGTAATTGCTGGGGATAGGAACCGATTTGTTGTTGGGGATAGGAACCGATTTGTTGTTGCCGTTCCCGGAAACCTTGTTTCTGTTTTAAATTGCTTGTAATTTATTCTGGAAAATCTTGAAAATTTCTGTTGATAATTTGGTAGGTGAAAACGATGGAGTTGTAGCCTTTGATGCGTAATCGAGATTGCTCTTGGTGAACGGCGGGGAAGAAGAGAGAGAGGGGAGAGAGAGGATTGGTTTTTTTTAAAAGTTTTTGATTTATTTTTTAGTATAAGGGTAGTATAGTCATTTTCTGTGCCTCATTGCCGGAAAAAACTCCGATTCCGGCACGTGGAGGTAAATTGTACAATTTGTTCAAACAGTAGGGGGTTTTTAATCGGTTTGCAAATAATGAGGGTGTGAGCCTAAATATGCCAAACTATAGGGGGCCATATGTAATTTACCCTAGTAACTTAGTATCAGTGTTTCCACAAGGAATGAATATTCTCAAAAAAGTTGTTACCAAAGAAAAGAATCATCATCTTTTAAAATCAATTATTATTATTTTTTTTTAATCTGAGACACGTGACAAAAACAGCAGCCGCCACGTACCCCACCCACATTGACCCATATCATTCATATCTTCCACAGTCCACACGAGCGGAGCTAGCTTCCTTCCTTCCGTCCTCTTTACTTTTGTGTGTGTATTATTAAGCCGGCATCGCAGAGGCTCACTCGCTCTGTCGTTTTGTTTTTAATTAATTAATTGCAAACCGCTTCATTCGATTGGATTCGATTCAGAGGATGTCCTGGATCAGAAAGCTCTCCAAGATCGGCGGGGCCCACCTCTCCCGCCCTCACGGAGGACCTCCATCAACGTGGCGTCACCTGAGCAGCGCTGTGGGCCCCTCACTGGCGGGGCTGGGGCCCACCGCGGGGTCGGAGAAGCCGAGGGTGGTGGTGGTGGGGTCAGGGTGGGCGGGGTGCAGGCTGATGAAGGGGATCGACACGGACACCTACGACGTCGTGTGCGTGTCCCCGAGGAACCACATGGTGTTCACCCCGCTCCTCGCTTCCACCTGCGTCGGCACCCTCGAGTTCCGCTCCGTCGCCGAGCCCATCGGCCGCATCCAGCCCGCCATCTCCACCGCCCCCTCCTCCTACTTCTTCCTCGCCAACTGCACCTCCCTCGACACCGCCAACCATAAGGTATTATTATTATAATTACTATTATGCCCCCCTCCCCCGCCCGCGCGCGAAACAAAGGGGAACCTTGTTTGATGACGCACTTGGGAATCTATTTCCTAGTGAAATGAATTCCAATACACATTTGTTTGTACCCGTTTTGTTCATAGCAATTGCTATTTGTGACAATAATAAGACTTGATAAATAGCCCCTGCCACCCTGTAAAATGAATTCGGATTTCGTTGTAATCGACGAAATGAAGCTTCATTTCTGTGATATCCCGTATATGTACTGTATGAAAGGCTTAAGTGATTTGATTGTTACTATCCATACCAACAAGGTGCACCTTCTTTTCGGGCACACATCCTGAAAGAACTCCAAGGTTAAACGCGTTTGGCCGAGGGTAGGATCAGGATGGGTGACCTCCTGGGAAGTTTCCCAGGGTGCGTGCGAGTGAGGACAAAGCACGCTGAAAAGACCCGTGTTGGTACAGTGGAGCCAGTCGGTCAAATCACGGGGCGTTACATTTGGTATCAGAGCGACCTCGGCTTGTACGGTGTGATTCGGGCACCGAATACGCCTACAAGCGAGGGATTCTGGGATTGTGTGTATCTGGCGCGACGAGGACGTCGCGTATTTAAGGAGGGGTGAATGTGATATCCCGTATATGTACTGTATGAAAGGCTTAAGTGATTTGATTGTTACTATCCATACCAACAAGGTGCACCTTCTTTTCGGGCACACATCCTGAAAGAACTCCAAGGTTAAACGCGTTTGGCCGAGGGTAGGATCAGGATGGGTGACCTCCTGGGAAGTTTCCCAGGGTGCGTGCGAGTGAGGACAAAGCACGCTGAAAAGACCCGTGTTGGTACAGTGGAGCCAGTCGGTCAAATCACGGGGCGTTACAATTTCCATGAAGAATTTGCTCCTGATGCGCACCTTCATTTCCACGTAGCATCTCATTTTTTTTTATTTATTTATAAGTTTAGGCTTATGAAATTGACGGTTTTTAAGAACATAAACTACTAAAGCTCTTTTGGCTTTTTAGTTGTATATAACCATATGCAATATGGTATGAAGCGGGTTGCTACTAAGGTTGTAGCGGTGCGCAGTTGGATTTCGAGGCTTCTAACCTCTTTGTCTTCGCGCCATGTTGATAAAAACAGCTAAAACTAAATAAAGTAAATAACTTTTTAATTAATTCTTGGCTGAATAAAACCCTACAAGGCATAGAGTGTGGACACATGACAGGAACATACCAAGTAGGAATCAAACTACTAATAGAAACATAAAATACCAAATAAAGAAACTCCTAATAGGAATATAAAATACTAAACGGAGTCAAACTAGACTCCTGATACATACATATATGTTGACCGGAAATGGAGGCCAAAGTTGTTAGCTCAGCGGTTTGATTGCCTCGTAATGCCTTTCCAGAAGCTGTTGTGTTGTGATGTGACGCTTTGAATGCTTTTGATTCTTTGGTTCTAGGTGCAATGTGAGACTGTTACGGAAGGATCGGACTCAGTTGAGCCTAGGAAGTTCGAGATTGCATACGACAAGCTCGTCATTGCCTTGGGAGCAGAGGCCTCGACATTCGGAATCCAGGGGGTCGCAGAGAATGCTACTTTCCTCCGCGAGGTGAAGCATGCTCAAGAAATCCGTCGGAAGTTGCTCCTCAACTTAATGCTCTCCGATGTACCTGGTATGCATGCATGGACTGGTTTATATTGCAAGAGATAAAGCTATTATAGTTTGAGCTTAACCTCTCTGTCTTTGTGTGGATGCAGGTATCTCAGAGGAAGAGAAGAAGAGGTTGCTACACTGCGTTGTTGTTGGAGGCGGACCAACTGGAGTGGAGTTCAGTGGTGAACTTAGTGATTTCATCATGAATGATGTTCGTCAAAGATACGCCCACGTTAAGGATTACATCCATGTTACCCTGATTGAGGTCAGATCCGTGGCAGCTTATTGGCCATAAAACTATGATTATCTTCTTTTAATTGTAATAGCGTGGCTATTTTTGCAATTTCTCACATAATAACGGAAATGATTGACCTATTGATTGATAGGCAAATGAAATTTTATCTTCGTTTGATGATCGACTTCGCCATTATGCTACAAGCCAGTTAATGAAGGTTAGAAGAATTTAATTTGTTGAGCACTATTGCCTGCTACCACCGCTGGTTGCATCTTGTTTTCTCTTCAGCTGAAAAAGGATGTTCACCTGCTCTTGAATTGTGGGTCAAAAGTTTTAAAATGATATGCCTATATGTCCAAGGGGCACTTTTGGAATGCAGTCTGCATAATCACTTTGGCAGGATGATTCTTATTCCCCTTTCTCTTCTGTCAGTCAGGAGTTCGTCTAGTTCGTGGAGTTGTCAAGGATGTTGAATCTAAAAAACTTATCCTTAGTGATGGGACTGAGGTTCCATATGGTCTCTTGGTCTGGTCCACTGGCGTTGGCCCCTCGTCATTTGTACGATCGCTTGACCTTCCGAAGTCTCCCGGTGGAAGGTATGTTATGTTGAGGACGCCAGCAGTTACCTGTTAATTGTTAGATGTTTTGTTGGTTGAATGTCATCAACAGGACATAAAGTAAGAAAAGATGAGCTCTTTTTTGTTCTGAAGTTATGTATTCAAGCAAAGCGTGTAATGATCATTTTAGTTGTATCTAGACACATCGGTTAGGGTGCATTATCTCCAGCTGTACAGACTTAATTAGACCACTTTCTGCCATATGATGAACAGAGATTGCTTCTGGTGTTGGGTTAGAGTTCTTTTTCATGGTTACGTTTCGAAAGAGGAGTCATTTGACAAATGCCAATGTATGCAGGATTGGTGTAGATGAATGGCTAAGAATTCCTTCAGTGGAGGATGTGTTTTCAATTGGTGATTGCTGTGGTTTTCTTGAAACAACTGGCAAACCGGTCCTTCCAGCTTTAGCACAGGTTGTTTACTGACAGAAAGCTTGTATATATACTCTTGTAGTTGCAGGTGCAATCTAACTTCAGGGTGGTTCTGCGAATCAATATCTTGTCTAATCTTAGTTGTCACAGTCTATTTGCTGGTTTTTTAATGTCATGCTTGTTACTTTCCAGCGTCAGAGCTAACTTCCTCTGTTTGAATTGTACTGGACAGGTTGCTGAACGTCAAGGGAAGTATCTAGCAAATTTGATTAACAAAGTTGGAAAAGCTGGTGGTGGGAGAGCAAATAGTGCTAAAAGCATAGAGTTAGGGGATCCATTTGTTTATCGGCATCTGGGAAGCATGGCAACAGTAGGCCGCTTCAAGGCACTTGTGGATATCAGACAGAGCAAGGTGAACACCAATATTTCTATGGTCTTAAATTGTCAAGGAAAATAACACGACGCTGAATTTTGCAGGAGGGAAAAGGATTATCCATGGCGGGATTCTTCAGTTGGTTTATATGGCGCTCTGCTTATCTAACTCGAGTTGTCAGCTGGAGGAACAGGTTCTATGTGGCAATCAACTGGGCAACGACTTTTGTGTTCGGCCGTGATATAAGCAGAATATAATCCATCAAGTATCTCTTTGATGAATTCTCAAAAAATCGTTGGTGCTCAAGATGTCCATGTTTTTGTGATGTATATACAATTGAGGGACTATTGGTTAAGGAAGCTACTGCCAAGCTTTGCACAGTGTTCTCCTCACTCCCCGCAAGCCGTTTTTGTGCATGAACTCCTGTTGGATAATTTTCCGAGGCAACTTTTCGAAGCCTGCATTGATCATAGTATACAGTTGCTTGCATGTATCTCCCAAGCTTTCATTAATTTATATTACGTTGGAATATGACCCTCCTGCTGCATTCTACCATAATGGTGCATTCAACCAGATCAAAGTAATTGGATAGTTTGTGTATCGAGTTCTTTAGAACTCAAGCTAGTGAAGTTGGATGATATACATCGCGATTGAAGTCATGATCAATAAAGATGGACTTTGGCACTTCAGCATAAGCTGGAATCAACTATATATTGAGATGCGTTGACGAAAGGCTACTGCATAGTCCATGTCCGCACCACATCCATCATAGTCAACAAATGAGACTTCAACTTGTAAAACATTTGACTACTAGTACATGTGCAGCAACCACAGTTTTCTTACATGATTGACTACATAGATATCCTGAACTACTAGCAGTTCAAATTTACATGATCGGTAGAAATCCTGGCTTTGGTGTATCCGGGATTCCGCACGACTTGACATCAACTGGCGGAAGTAGTAGCGCACATCATATATGATTTCAACTGAAGGATTAAGACAACATGGGCTCAGTTCTTGTAGCCAGCACCCTTTTGTGAACAAGATCTCTCAGTTCTATTTCTCCAGGGAATCTGCCTTCCTTCAGTTTGGAGAACACCTGCAAAATAGCCCACATATGATCAAGTTATAAGCCGCTCTGTGACAGAAGAAACCTATTTATATGAACATACTCTAGACAAATTCAAACCAAGGCTATTCACAGCCTCTAACATCAAGAACTCGGCTAAGATGATTATAACTGTTTCCGAAGCAGTGTGTGAATTGTCAATTCCTGGTCTTCAGAAGAACATATTTCCGGGCCTTATCGAAACACCACTATTGCAATATCAACAGCTAAGAACACTCAAATCTTGATACTAATGAAGCTGTTATTCTAAAGATGCAAAAAAGGGAAGGGGATCACTGACCAAGTCACCATTGCAATAGACTTCAAAAGCCCCGGAGCTCTGCAGGAAAGACTGCAACGTGTTTCCAAGAAGCCAGGTAGACGCTATAGTCCCGAACTTGTTTGCGCGCAATGAATAGTACCACGGAGGAGGCGCCATCACGCCAATCATCGGGAAGATCTGCTCGCCGGCCACCACTACCGCCAAAACACCAACCTGAATCACGGGCACGGCTTTGGACAGAAGGCGTTTAGGCAGCGGAGCTGGGTAGTTTTCGAGCACGACATCAATCCCGGGGAACTGCAGCTCCAGCATCTTCTTCATCGCGACGCCATTGCCCCTGCGGATATCAATCACCAAAGCAAGTATAATAAGGAGAGAGAGAGAGAGAGAGAGAACAAACAAACAAAATTGCAAAATCATTGGTTTAACTTGTCAAACGACCGGCCGTCCGAATCACCGACAACAAAACCCTTAAATTCTCGAAAGTAGAGAATAGTTAGGGAGAGGGGGGATGGTACCGGTAGGAGCAGGAGGAGCAAAAGTCAATCTTGACGGTGTTTCCGAGGCCGATCCCTCCGACAACGGCGTCTCCCTCAGGTAAGGGCTGGGTGGCGGCGGGGACGGGCGGCGGGTAGGGGTGATGGTGGTGGCCGGGGCCGTGGTGGTGGTGGGGATGGGGTTTGGGAGGCGGAGGGGTGAAGAGGTTGATAAGATCGGAGAGTAAGAGGAAGAGTGGGAGACCCACCATTATCATCTTCAACCTCTCCATCACACGCCGCCTCTCTTTTTTTTTTTAATTTTGTTTTTATGATTAATCCAAACTAAAAACTTATTCTCTACCGTTTTTATTTAATGGCCTGGCCTGGCCTTCACTTCATTTTGACGTATTTGGTGTGGGTCGTTGGGCCCCCTTTTTTGGTGGTGGGCTGGTTGGCGTATACCCAGCTCAACTGGTGAAGCACTTATTTACCTAGTTATCCTAGTTCACTAGCAATTATTTAGCATTACGTTTAGGGTTTAGGGTTTAGGATTTAGCATGATGTTTGTACTTCTGCTGTTTGATCGGAATCGGAATCGGAATCGGAATCGGAATCGGGATCGATTCCATCCATGTGGCGAAGAGACCAGACAGACATCCTAACACCTTGTTTGGAATCAAAATTATAAGAAAAGAATTCTTTTAATAGAATGAAAATGGAAAAGAATTATTTTTCTATTTTCTTATTTGGAATCAAAATTTTAACTTAAGAATTAATTTGGATTTATTACAACAATAACCTTCAAGTCTCCATTGCAAATATTCATTACAATTACAACTAGTTTGCCATATAGCCAAAATTCCAGTAATGCATGTTTTGCCATTGAAGCTCAATGATGTTCTCTCGAATTCGTTTGAAGAACAAAAGAGCAGGAGATGAGCTTGATCAGAGGTATGTTTGTTGAAAAGGTTCAACATTGCAAGTTTTGATCTTTTCAGATAGTGGATTAGAAAAAATTAATGAACAGAGAAGATTTTGAGTTAAACTAATTACATGGTGATTGCACGTCAACTGCATAGTGTTGCTGACGGGATCGGATTCGGTCCTGGACCGAATTTCCAGGACGGTCCTGGACTTTTTTAAAGTCAGGATCGAGTGGTTTTTTCAAGCGGATCAAGTGGTTCTACAGAACCAATTGATCCGGTTGAAAAAACCATTTGAAAAAACCACTTGATTCAGTTGAAAAAACCACTTGATCTGAT
>SOPF01031327.1:0-29501 GCA_012979155.1 Hypericum perforatum
TTGGGAAGCTGATTAACACATTTTATGTTGGGCTACATGTTTAACTAGACACATTAAAAGACTTCTTTTTGAACTTTTTGGGAAGCTGGTTTTTTCAGAGTAGAGAGCGGTATACGCCTGCAGAAACACCTTATTGTAGTAGTAGGGGAATACATTTGAGAGGAGAATCTAGCACATGAAAAACCAAAGGTAGTGTTAGTGCAAAATTTGATAGCCAATCCCCCACTGTACTGCCCCACGAGACAATGTTGGACATCGACATGCCATGGTCAACACTATCCTGTAGTGGTAGGGGAGTGCAATAGGGAGGAACACAACGGTGGCGGGTGATGTTCCTTTTTTTTGAAAGGTATATTACACCATGACAATGTCAGCGCTTAAACCATGTAACTCCTAGATATTTACTACACCTTTTGTCATTGGACTACAAGCCCTTTGGTGACTAGGTGACGTTCCTCCGTCAACATTCGAGCCTTCAAGCAGGTTTGTTTGAACACTTGTGTCTTCTTCAAGTACTCAAGTTTCCAAATGTACTGCTAACAATGTGAGTTGATCGAAGTAGTAAGAGATTCAGTTGTTTTTAAACAAAAGTCTCGAGTCCAAAACTTATGAATTGAGTAGACGTCGTTGAGAGAAAATTCTCCAACGTACGTGATTTGACCGTACTTGATCAGTCTCACTTGTTGTCTGCAGTACTTAAGCTAGCAGATACCATAAAGTTTTAGAGAAAAAATAAACCGGTAATTTTTGGAACCATAAGAAAAGAGGTAACTTAAATAGCTGAGAAGATATTTACCTACCTTCTGCCGAATATAACATCGCCAATGAGATATCTCCCAGTCCGAAGCTCTACGAAAGGCTCGAAACATTCGTGCATCACCTCAAGGGCAATACTGAGTTTACTGTGAACCTCAGAGAAATTTTCCAATTCTGAGGCATCGAGCTTGTGGTACTCGGAGAACCTGGGTTTCAGCAACGTCCATGTCAGGTTGTCCTTATCCAATGAAATTTGTTTACCGAGGAGGTCACTAAGGCCCAAGAACACCTACAATACAGGTATAACACAATAAAAATGATGAACCATACTGTCATTAGACCAGCACCGAGCCAAGAAGCTCTGATATCTGCTCAACGTAAATTGAATATACTGCTTTGACGATATATACACACACACACACACACTACAACATTAGAAATCATGGAGGAAAGGATATGGGTCTGAAGTACCGATTCACACTTTTTGGTGCAAAACCAATTCTCTTTTGGGTACCCTGAAAACCTGATCTCCCTATCATTCAGGCATCCGATATGATCTGCCATAAAAAACGACTAAGAACAGTTCCATACTTTAAAGCCTATCACCACTTCGGCCATCTAGAGAAGCACGTCAAAAGAAGAGAGTGGTGACTTACATGTACGCTCGCACTGAGTGCAACAAAGAGAATTGTTATCCGCTGAGTGGTTATCATCTTCATCGGCTTTGTTTTGGCCGCATATTCCGCAACAGCATGATGGACAAAACCATTCCCCATCAGGAATATTCTGAGGACACAAAATGGTAATCAAAAAGAACTTGCATGAAATGAATTGAACGATCTGTAACATGCAATTCAACAATTTGCAAAATGAGCGCATTAGTGACTTACCTCCATATTGAGGCAACTGTGATGGAATGAGGATGGACACTGATCGCATAAAATCAATTCACCGCCATAATGACAAACAGAGCATACATGATCGTTGTCATCCTTGGAGCAATTCCTGTGTGGCCCATTCATGGTTTCGTCCGGAAAATTCTCCATCTTCTTCCTAATTATCTGCATTTGGCACTCTAACAAGGACCTTCCATCTTCCAAAAAAATACTTGAAGCTGGCGTCTGATAATCTCCACCGGCATGAACAGCAAAGCTTTTGGCAGAGTAAAGCTTACCACAGCAGTTACACTTGATACCATTTCGAGTCACTCGGCCCGCCATTAGATGCTCATTGTTTCTGCCCTGATAGAATGCCTTCTCCCTAGGAAGCAATACATTGTTGTCCATTAACCAAGACAATATGCTTCGTGGACTACAGTGTGACGGATTGGTGTCTCCAACCTGTCGCTGTCTTTTACTTGATCGAAGTGCAAGATATGGCTGCACTTGTCCATCCTGCTTTTTTATTTTCATTTGTGACCCCTTTCGTCTTCGACACCTCATCTTTTGCAGGCTAACCCCTCTTTTCCTGGAGACAAGCAAGGATGAACCAGTGCGTGGACTACCCTTTTCTTTCCCTTGAACATTTCTACCCATTTGCTTTTGGACGGTGGGAGACTTTTCATAATCGCTCTCAGATCCACGAGTTGTTTTCGTTGCATTCTTCTTTTTCACGCGTCTACTGTACCCCTTATCTGAGCAGTACCTGCAAGCTCGTCGAAGAGAGGAGAATGACCTTTCCCCACCTGGTGCAGTATACTTAAGTTCTGGATGTCCTCTGCGGGTTGTATAGGAAAACGTCCATCCAAGTGCAGATAGATGTCTTCTGGCTCTTGATGCTATGGGCGCTCTCTTAGCTTTCTTCCCTTTCTGGACTAAGGCTTGTTCCAACCATTCCTCTATAGCTTGAGGGCAATATTCAGGTTCAATTATCATTTCACGGTAATTAGAAGAAGCCCCACCTTGCGAGGACAACTGCATATCATGATTGCTTGCCAACTTTTTCACAGAGACAAGTGATGTATCATTGAAAGTTCGAGAGTTTGTCTGCTCGTCAGAGGTTATCGGGGACAGGATTTTAGACTCTGATTTACTCAGATCCTGGCAGAGCAGTCGAAGAGAGTGATAGCACTTACCATCAGGAGAAATGTAACGGAATCTCATAACACTGTTCTTTTTGAATTCGATCGTCCACTTCAAGTACAAAAGATGCTTCCTAGTGTCGGAAACAATATCCTCTCCAGGTTTTCTGTTTCCAAAGGATGCATATTTGGCGACAGCTTGAGGGCAGTATTGAGGTCCAGGAACACAGTCGGGGACAGCAGACAACCAACCAGCTTCACTGCGCTTTGTATTTGACATCGAACTGGCAAAGCCTTTTCCAAGTGAACTGGTAGCAGAAGTGCTAGTAAGACTGGAAAGCAAAGCCGAACTGCCTACTTCCGAACAAACATTACCTCTCCCCATAGGCCTCTCATCAAAACCATCACTTGTCAAATCACGTGTTATTGCTTCCCCAGTAGACATACCTTCAGCATCTTGGCCATTAGGAGACAGCACATCTAGCATTTTACATGCAAGTGGTACTCCAGGAAGCCCCGACAGCTTCTCTCTTCTTTCTGGTAGACTTTCCACTCCAAAAAGGTTTTGCACGATGATTCTGAGGTTATCGAAAATCGCCTCCAAAACCAATGGTTCCCATATAGCTCTTGAAGAAGATGCCCATTCTTGTAATCTGTTAAAACCTTCTTTTTCTCGTACGTCATACCAAAGTTGTTTCACTGAAACCGGGACATATTGCTCTTGCTCAAATTCCTCGACCAGTTCGAGAAATGACCATGATCCTAGATGATGCCAAGTTCCTGAAACTTCATCCCACTCCTGACTAATCCTCAATGCGTCAATCCCCACAATCATTTCATCACCTAGCTCAGGGAAAAAGATTCTCCTCTCCTCTGAACCATCTGCATGATCGAAGATCACACCTTCCCACCATCCATCCTGGTGATGCACTTCCACACACAGTCCATAGTACAAAGCCCATTTCCCAAATTGCAGAGGGGGTGGTAACGGCCTAACCCACCCGCAGTCGTCAGAACAGTCATCAGACTCACCAGTATTGTCTTCATCCAGTATTGGAACTCGCACATGACCAACAAGATTATCAAACTCGTCTTCAGCTAGCAGATGATCATACTTGACCTCATACTTGACACACCAGCCTTGTATACAAGTATCATCTATAGTTGCTGTATACCACGAGCCTTCAAATCCATTGTCTTCACTCCTCACCTGCCAGTTTTCCCACATTAAGGACACAAATTACAGAATCCTTCGACAACTATCCCCACTACAAGAACAACACAACCAAGCTAGCGCATTTTAGTCACAAGCTGGTCTAAAAGCGGAACTTCTCAAACAAGCGCAAAGTTGCACATCTGACCATAAAAAATCCGAACAGATTAGAAATTTAAGCATATTCGGTTAAATGGCATAAGAAAAATCTCAACCTATGGCATCAACCTTCACCTGCCTCACTGCATGCCTAGTAAACTCTTTGCACGAGTGCCAATAAAGAAGATAACCACGCCAGACTCACCAATGTGGGTTCAATTTGAACAAAAAGCAATCTTGGATAGAACAACCCAATTAAACTGCCTTCAAACACAAAGTCAATACATGATCAAAAGGGAAGAAAGCAATGCAGCTTCAACAGAGGGTCTTAATCAGCAGAAAACCCCAAAACAGAATTCCCAATCCCACCACAAACCCAGAATTCTCTAATAGCAATCACCCATACACAGACATGCAATTAAAAATCAACCAACCAGAAGAAAAAAAAAAGGTCAAAGAGAGAGTCACCATCTTTACGATCACATCAACTTTCTGAAAAACAGGGACACTGCTTTAGTCCTCTTCGTGAGTGGAAATTACACGAAACACAATTTAACACACAGAGAACAGCAATGCAGCTTCATCAAAGAGCTTTTAATCAACAACCACACAAAAAAAAAACCCCTCCCCGCCCCAAAAATAATTATAAACAGAAATAGAAACAACTTGAAATCCGACCACAAACCCAGAATTGTCTTCAACTCACACACATTGCCAAAAAAAAAAAAGAACCAAACAATAACAATCTGGCAAGGGTCAAAGAAAAAAGCGATGAATTTTATAATGACCTCAATTTTGTGGCCAACAGGGAGCACGATTTTGGTCCGCTTCAGCTTCCTCCTGCCTCCATAACCACCCATCATCATCTTCTTCTTCTTCTTCTTCTTCTTCTTCTTCTTCTTCTTCTCCCAAAAAAAGGCCAATGCTTTGTTGTGTTGGCTCTGTCTCTCTCTTTTCCTCTCTTGATTGGAGTTGAGAGCAGTAGGATTCTCACGGTTCCGAGTCCAAGATTTTGTTTCCTTATCTATGTATATATTCCGGGATTCTATTGGGCCCCCGAATCTTTTATCAAACTTGCTCCCAAAGTAACAACTATAATTTTCACCAAAAAAGTAACAACTAAAATTTTATTTAGGCTCCCCCCCATTTAACATATATATTTATATTTATATTTATATTTATATTTATATTTATATTTATTACCGCTTTAATGTTAATACTTATTTTACGTTAGATCCTTTTTGACTTTTCAGTTTCTCCTGATCTGATGTTGGGTGTATCCGTGTAGCAGCGGACTCCTGCTTGTATTTCGTAGGAGTCAACTCCAGTCCAGTCCATGGCCATCTATCTATCTATCTATCTATTTAGGATGAAATTATTAAGGAAGGACTCCTGCTTGTGATTTGGTCGGTGGACATCCATACAAATATTTTCTAATAAAACAGTGATGATTTATTCATTTATGAAAAAGAAGTGATCCGATAGGAAAATTATGTTAAGTCCAGAGATTAAAGAATAATTTGCCCAATTATTAAATATACCATCAAAGAATTTTGCGATGAATTACTGTCATAGTAGATGTTCGGGGTAATAATTAATTTGTAGTTATAAAATTTACCTTTAAATGTTACGAATTTAAAAGTATCATTGGTAATCAATCTATTGATGATCGGATTCCGCGGCTACCACCCACGGCCAATGGATATCGGATTATCGTCATCATAACAAAGCCAATTGGAATTGCCGCGTCAGAATTTGATCGCACGCCCACTGCCACGCGTCACTACTAATCACAGATGTTCATGCAAATTAATCGTAGCTTCTTAATCTTAATATAATTGTCTGGCACAGATAAAACTTCCAAGTGATTGTTACGATATTTTATTTTTTCAGGTTAAATGTTATGATGATTATTTATCGGAAAGGATAAATTAACTTCCAAATCATAATAACACTGCATTTGTAGCCAAATGAAGAATGGGGTAAGTAAAATATTTGAAATGAAGATATGGTTTGGGACTGGAAGCAATATTAATATTAATTAATAGTAGTATCTTATATCTACCCCAGCTATCTAGATGATCTCGAACCTTTGAAGACCGACCTTAGTTCCCAAGGTTTTGATGTCTTGTTGGACTTGAGACTGGAAGTCGCCGTAAGTGAAAGGCCTGTACTTTGATGAGCTCCTCCTCGGGACAACGCAGCCTGGTTCCGGGAACACGAAGTAGCAAATCGACACCCGCTCCTCGTACTTGTTCACCTTCACCCTGTGCTTCGCGCTCTTGTACTTGTCGTCGCTCATGGCCTATCATATATATCATCAACGTTGCAAAAGAAGAATAATAATGTTTAGGATCCAAAACCATCCTAGTCATAGTCATAATGTAAAAAAAATAATCTAGCCCAAATACAAAAATATACTACAATAATAAGCGGTACCTGCATCATGTCTCCAAGGTTGACGACGAGCGCATCGGCCAAAGGGTGAACAAGATGCCATTTCCCATCTTTGGCCACTTCGAGGCCACCGACGCCGTCTTGGCTCACTATGGAAAGGACGGAGCTGTCGGTGTGGGCGTCCATCCCCCACGTCTCCTCGCTCGCGGTTCCGCATTTCGGGTACCGATATATCCTAAGAATTCCTGTTCCCTCGCTCAGGCACCTCCTCGTCTGCTCCACGTCCATGTCCAGGCTCTTGGCCATTCCTTCAAATATTGCCCTCCCCACCCTTCCCATTTGCCTTCCGTACTCTTCCACCAATTCCCTGTTTGCCCATTTTAATTTTTTAATTAAAAAAAAAAGTATTCCTACATTCTCAAACATTGTATTATAACTAGTTGACTTGTGGTGGGAAATGATAGTTTGACAACACATCCTCGTATCATAAGTCAAAAACCCTACCAACATAGTAGGTGAATGTTTCATAATTGTTGTCTTAAAATTTTAGATAATACAAATGAAAAGAATATTATACTTTGTAAATCTTCACTCCAAAAACATGTCCTAATTTATATATTTCATGGCAACTTAAGAAAACGCATAATGAGATTCCAATATATTATCATAACATAGCTAGCTGATTTAATGGCCAATCTAACCAAGCTCATAACAAAACAATAAATGAGTTTACGGCAAGTGTTACGATTGGAGCATTAGTTAAATTCATGTACCTGAAACGACGAAGCAATGGATGATCGGGACAGAACCGATCGATGTCCCCGAGGGGGACATTGAAGCCTTCCACCCAGTTAACATTTCGGAGCCCTCCGGACAAGGCATCTCCGGAAGGGGTAAGCGCGGGGGTGCCCCAGAAGTAGGACACTGGTGGGTTCGCGAAGAGGTCCCGCTTGGTCTCGAAGGGGAGACCGAACAGCTCCCTGGCTTGGTCCTGGAGCTGAGTTAGAAGGGCCGGAGGGACCCCGTGGTTGGCCAACCGGAACAGTCCCCACTCCTTGCAAGCGCCGGCGAGGAGGAGGAGGTCCAAGTCCAGGCCGTGGAAGTTCAGGAACGGGGTTGGGTCTGGTTCGAGTCCAAGGTCTGAACCGTGTGGTTCGTCCGGGTCGACGGTTGTTTCTTGGGCACGGAAAACCGGGGGGTAGGATTCCAGTTTCATAATAATATATTTTATGGTTTTGGTGGTCGTCGTAGGAAAATAAATGTCAAAAGAAATGGAGAGAGAGAGAGAGAGAGGGGTAGGAAAATAAGAAGGTTTGGTTTCATTGATTGCGAAATAATTTCATGTCGCAAGGTGCGTGTGGCCCTTTCTGAGTGTTAGGTGGCCACGTTGGTCTCCCTTTTGGCTTTATTTATCAATTATTTTGTTAACAAATTATATTATTTGTTCATAATATATATATATATATATAATAAATAATACATTCCATAGACGAACTAAATATCGTAAAACAAGGACTAGTTCACATGGGTGGTACGCGGGTCCCTTCTTAGTTTCAGCTATGTTGTCAACTTCTAGTGACAAATTTTACTTTAGTTACAACATGGCTAGACGTTATTATTACACAACACGAACATAATTTGACTCTGAAGGTTAAATATAAAAAATTAGTGGATAAAGTTGTAACTTAAATAAAGATATATGTGATTGGCTTGGTTATACACTCGACTACTTAAAGTAGAAAAGGACAATTATACAATAAAACTGCTTTATGTACAAGATTTTTATAGTTTTCCAGAGATTTTGTGGATGGTCGGATGTCCATATTAGTGATTACGGGACTAAGAGTTAGAGTATGATGTTTCTTAGATGTACTACGTGATAGAGAATAATCTCTCATTCGCACTTCCAATAAATTGCTTGAGCTAGAGAAGGAATCGCCACGTGGATTTGTGCAAAATTCAACTCCAGAATTTTGATCAGTAGCCTTTATAAGTCATCAGAATTTCTGTAACAACCTTCAAATCTTTATCTTTCTACGATATTAGCCAATACTTCCTCTCTAAATTAGGGGTGAGTAAATGTTTGTCATCCGTGTAACTATACAAGAAAATTACTTTTGTACAAGATTTTTACAATGACGCGAGATTCCATAGGTAACGAAGAATTCATATTTGACTTAATTAGATCTCGTGATTACACGATCAACATGTGATATTCCCTAGATACACCGCGTGGTAGAAAATAATACACGACCAACAGATAAAATATGATATTCTGAAATGCACCATGTGGCAGAGAATAGTCTCTAGTTTGCAATTTCCATAACTGCATGAGCATTAGAAAGAATTACCATGTCGATTTGTGCAGAAATCAAGTGCAAGTCAGAATTAATTAGAAAGAATTACCATGTAGATTTGTGCATAAATCAAGTGCAAATCAGAAAATCTGTAGCAGTTTTCAAATCGTCAAAATTTCTGCAACATCTTTAAGATCTTCATTTTGGTGCGATATTAACCACCATGTAAAATTTTAGTGGCGGCTAACATGTTTTTGTGAGATGGTTCTTCTATTTATTTTTCACTAAGGGATTCACAATTAATATTTTGGACAAGAGACGTACTAACGTGGATTTATTTGGTTGGGGAACTAAGATGATTGCCGGTAAATAATAATTGGACAAATGGTGTTACACCAAGTATTTTATAGATCGAAGATGAGAATTGCATTTTGCTCGACCGTCGTCGTGTTCAGCTTGCGAATCAACCACTTGATGGATCCAACGTTTTATGTACGATTATTACGAGAGTTTAATCTCTTTTTTTAAAAATTGTATAGATTCAATTTTGAACTGTTTTTAATTACGAGACCGAATCCGAGGATCGAATCAATGGTCTATTATCATAATCTAAATCTGCCGGGTATTGGAATCAATTCAATTATTGTCCTAGTATATATTACAATTCTGCCGGGTTGATATTCGTCGTCATGTCCTTGTTTTTGTACTTCTGATTGACGTGGAGCCAGATTAGCCATGTCCGCTAAATTTCAATACAATAATAACTAGAACAATGCGAATATAAGTTGGCTACCATACATTCCTCTTTACTCTCCCTTTCTATCACCAACGTTACATAATAATAACATTGCCTGTTTATTCAAAAAAATTGTTGAGATTTGCGATTAAACTTAATACTGAAACATTGTTTACCACTCACGATGTGTTAAATCCATAACAAAATATTTTTGCCAGTCCTTAACGTTAGACTTTTAATTAATATGGTGGCAAAGCAGGGGACATCAATCTGATTGACTACAACTTATGTATAGATGCATGCACGACAGTGCGACACCCGCGATTCGTTCGCGAGTGGCTTCCACATTGTATACGATTCTCGGGCTTCGCTAAACACACTATTATATTACATTTTTTTAGTTTTTTGACCAAATAATATAAGTTTTAATTAAAAGTCACGCGATACCATTTTATTCAGTTATTTGAGTTAATTAGTGTGTGATGACACCTTACATGTTTTTCTTTAATTTAAGGGAAGATTGGACAAACATGGTAGTCATGAGATTCTGAAGGAATTAATGCGTAATTAACGAATAATTACGAACTAATTACACTATAATGAACAAACACAATTCATCAACAATTAACGTGAATTACTTGTTGAAGCGTGTTTTTCCCGGATCGTCTTGATGAGATCTTGTTACTGGTTGGTTCACGACCACGATCGGATTCGGATTCGTGAACAATTTCCACGAACTTTCAAACTGTTGCAAAGGCTCCATGTGGAGAAACCCAAGCATGCCAACACACCTATTTAGGTGACTAAGGCTCCATGTGGCAAGCCAACAAATGGTTCTGGTGACTCATTATTTCCCAAGTCAATCTCTTGGAAAAGGCTGATGGGCCAAGCAAAATGGGTCCAATAATGGGTGCCCATTTAATTCCAAGCCCAACAGATTCGAATCTCTATCCGGAAGAGATCAATGATATCTAACTTGGGACAATATCATGAAGTCGAAAATATTTGTTATACAAACTCACATAAAATGTGACATATTACTCATAATAAATATTAAATATATGACATAACATAACATGTGTGATAGATAATTCAACAAACTAAACTAAATGAACGTTATCTATTTTCATTATCGAGTCTGATAAATTAAAACCATAAAAAGCCGGTGCGTAAAATGGGAACATGTGCCCATTAACTTAAAATGTTGTCCTATGTACTTTCCACCTATTCTTTTCCCGAGACGAAGCCAATAATTATTTTATTTGCTGAGATTGGAAGGGTCAATGGGGTTTTCTTTGACCGCGACAAAACCAATTAATCAATGCATTAAAACAATATAATCTGGCGTCCTAATCAATAATGCTGAAGATAATAAAATAATATTAATCACTAACCAATATACGCAGATGTGATTAATTATAAATTATTGTTCCATCCATGGCTTACTCTTGGGATAATGCGTATTTTCCTCCTTCGCTTACTTTATAAATCAGATAGGAGAGAGAGAGAGAGAGAGAGAGAGAGAGAGAGAGAGAGTCACATCAATGACATAAATGGCAGCCGGAGGGGTCCGACCGCTGTTCGTGTGTGTATTCCTGGGCTTGGTTCTGATGTGTCTGCCTCATCTCGCCGTTACTTTACCAGGTTTTCAATTTACTTATGTTTTCTCCATCATTTTTAACAAAATTTCTGATATATATATATATATATAATATATATATATATATATATATTTAGTGTATTAAACCGAAGCATAATATTGTATATAGGGGTGAGCATTTGGATTATCCGAATCCGAATTATCCGATTTTTGTATTATCCAAAATTTCCAAAATTACTATTTCTTGATCCAAATCCGAATCCGAATAACGAATTATCCAAAATCCAAAATCCAAAATTATTTTGGATATGGACTCAGATAGTCCAATTTATCCAAATTTTTAACCACTACAGAATTCTATAAGTTCCTAATTTTTTTTGCAATCGCATCTATTAATAAAGAAACTTAACACTACTTTGCAAAATGATATTATAAAATTCAAGCGAAAATTCTGAACGACAATGCCTTGTAATCAAAGGGATGTTCTGCGTAGGGGGTATTTGGTGTTGGTTGAAATATTTTAATTAAAGTTCAAAGTATTTTTATATTTGAGTTTATCAACTATGATGCCATAATAGGCCTTTTAATTTACTTACTTGCTAAAGAATTGGGCCAGCCCAGTAAAAACACACACTTCTAATCATATAATTTATTATATATGTATTAAATATTTTGGATATTTGGATGATCCAAAATTTCTTTTTTTAATCTGAATCCGAATCCGAATCCAGAATATAATTTTTGGATTATCCAAATCCGAATCCGAACATAAAATTATCCGAGTCCAAATCCGAAAAAAAAATTGGATATTGGATTTGGATATTGGATAATGGATTTTTTGCTCACCCCTAATTGTATATGTGTACAGGAATAGAGGCAACGGGGGTGGCGGAAGGAAGGGAACTACTGGGAGTATCCCTCAACGACTATGGTAATCCGTCGGCGAACAGTAAGCACCAACCCCCAACTTCCAAGAATAAGCCCAAGCCCAAGCCCAAGCCCCAATCCCGGACCAAGGGAGGTGGTCAAAAAGGCTGAACTTTTTATTTTGTCCTTATGTTCCTGAAAACTTGTAATAACGATAATATTTGCTTCCAGTTCCAATATTGTCATTGTCTTACTTAATTATTTATGCACTACCTATGCTTATACTTGATTTAATGTGAAATTAAATCTTCTTGCATTTGGCTTTTCCAAGAAATCTTATTCTGGAACTACTTCTAAACTAAAATGCGGTTGAGGATTTGATCCAGCGAACCGAAAGCTATGATATGACTCTTTTATCATATCAGTCGTCTGGTTATTATATCCATCAAATTCTATACTACGGGCAACTAGGAATGAACATATAATTAGATGTTATTCAGTATTTATTTATTTATTTATTTGGAATAAGTTGTTATATGTATTAATACTGTAAATAATTTATACAAGCAACTAGATATAATAGACGCTCCTAACGATGTTCTTATTCATAAATAAATTTTATATGGTACTGAAAGTCGGGTGATGGTTCTTGCGAGGGTATGTATGTATGTATTGTGACGGATATTTTTGGTTATTAAGGTTGCTCACTCCAGTCCAAGAGTTACGGGCTTCACCTTATTAGGTTTCGGCGTCCAAAATAAATATAAAAAAAGGGCTCTGTAGCGGATCCCTCCGGTCCATATTTTAGGCCTTTTCGGCGAACTTGGGCTTTCTTTCTAAGCCAGCTCCGTTGCCCCTCCTCAAACGGAATGCACAGGCTGACGTTTTTTCGGTTGCAATTGTAAAATATTAGTTAGTAACTTGGGTAAATTATATATGGCCCCCTGTAGTTTGGCATATTTAAGGCTCATACCCTCGTTATTTGCAAACCGATTAAAAAACCCCTACCGTTAGAACAAATTGTATAATTTATCCCCTCGTGCCGGAATCGGAGTTTTTTCCGGCAATGAGACACGGGAAATGACTATATTACCCTTATACTAAAAAACAAAACAAAAATTAAAAAAACAATCCTCTCTCTCTCCTCTCTCTCTCCTTCCCCGCCGTCCACTCCACCCGCCCAGAACTCCGTCCTGAGCCCGAGCCTGGCTCCCTCCTCTCCTAGCACCTCCCCGACCTCCAAACCTCCGAGCTCCCCGTCCTCCGATCAACCAACCAAAAATAGAGAGCCCACATCCCCAAAATTGTCTCCTTTTACCTCTTGCTCATGAGCTTTAACAGAATATTGTGCTTGATTTGTGCGTAAATCCCAGACCCGGAGATGACAATCGTCCCCAACAGAACCAAACATATTTTCATCCTTTAGGTTCCACGACACATCTCCCACTACACTTTCATGAGCCTGGAAATTGTTTCAAGAAATTACCCATCATTGTCAAACAGTTGAACATTAGCATAAAAGAACCATCATCGTCGAAGGTGTGGGTGCCGAGGACGAGGCGGTGCGAAGCGGAGGAGGAGAGTGGGGCCCAGTGGACGGTGAGGGAGGGCCACTCGAGTGGGTGGGAGATGACCAAGTCGTACAGGAAAGGGGCGTTCTTCTCCAAACCGCGTACTCCTCTTCGATTTGCTGCTCCTCCTCCGTCGCCACCCCCTAACCGATTTATGAATTTAGGGTTTGGGAATAGAAGGGAGTTGCTGATTTGGATGTGTTGTTGTGGTTGGGGATAGGAAGCGAATATAAGTGGGCTTCAAAGCTTGAAAATTGCTTGTAATTGCTGGGGATAGGAACCGATTTGTTGTTGGGGATAGGAACCGATTTGTTGTTGCCGTTCCCGGAAACCTTGTTTCTGTTTTAAATTGCTTGTAATTTATTCTGGAAAATCTTGAAAATTTCTGTTGATAATTTGGTAGGTGAAAACGATGGAGTTGTAGCCTTTGATGCGTAATCGAGATTGCTCTTGGTGAACGGCGGGGAAGAAGAGAGAGAGGGGAGAGAGAGGATTGGTTTTTTTTAAAAGTTTTTGATTTATTTTTTAGTATAAGGGTAGTATAGTCATTTTCTGTGCCTCATTGCCGGAAAAAACTCCGATTCCGGCACGTGGAGGTAAATTGTACAATTTGTTCAAACAGTAGGGGGTTTTTAATCGGTTTGCAAATAATGAGGGTGTGAGCCTAAATATGCCAAACTATAGGGGGCCATATGTAATTTACCCTAGTAACTTAGTATCAGTGTTTCCACAAGGAATGAATATTCTCAAAAAAGTTGTTACCAAAGAAAAGAATCATCATCTTTTAAAATCAATTATTATTATTTTTTTTTAATCTGAGACACGTGACAAAAACAGCAGCCGCCACGTACCCCACCCACATTGACCCATATCATTCATATCTTCCACAGTCCACACGAGCGGAGCTAGCTTCCTTCCTTCCGTCCTCTTTACTTTTGTGTGTGTATTATTAAGCCGGCATCGCAGAGGCTCACTCGCTCTGTCGTTTTGTTTTTAATTAATTAATTGCAAACCGCTTCATTCGATTGGATTCGATTCAGAGGATGTCCTGGATCAGAAAGCTCTCCAAGATCGGCGGGGCCCACCTCTCCCGCCCTCACGGAGGACCTCCATCAACGTGGCGTCACCTGAGCAGCGCTGTGGGCCCCTCACTGGCGGGGCTGGGGCCCACCGCGGGGTCGGAGAAGCCGAGGGTGGTGGTGGTGGGGTCAGGGTGGGCGGGGTGCAGGCTGATGAAGGGGATCGACACGGACACCTACGACGTCGTGTGCGTGTCCCCGAGGAACCACATGGTGTTCACCCCGCTCCTCGCTTCCACCTGCGTCGGCACCCTCGAGTTCCGCTCCGTCGCCGAGCCCATCGGCCGCATCCAGCCCGCCATCTCCACCGCCCCCTCCTCCTACTTCTTCCTCGCCAACTGCACCTCCCTCGACACCGCCAACCATAAGGTATTATTATTATAATTACTATTATGCCCCCCTCCCCCGCCCGCGCGCGAAACAAAGGGGAACCTTGTTTGATGACGCACTTGGGAATCTATTTCCTAGTGAAATGAATTCCAATACACATTTGTTTGTACCCGTTTTGTTCATAGCAATTGCTATTTGTGACAATAATAAGACTTGATAAATAGCCCCTGCCACCCTGTAAAATGAATTCGGATTTCGTTGTAATCGACGAAATGAAGCTTCATTTCTGTGATATCCCGTATATGTACTGTATGAAAGGCTTAAGTGATTTGATTGTTACTATCCATACCAACAAGGTGCACCTTCTTTTCGGGCACACATCCTGAAAGAACTCCAAGGTTAAACGCGTTTGGCCGAGGGTAGGATCAGGATGGGTGACCTCCTGGGAAGTTTCCCAGGGTGCGTGCGAGTGAGGACAAAGCACGCTGAAAAGACCCGTGTTGGTACAGTGGAGCCAGTCGGTCAAATCACGGGGCGTTACATTTGGTATCAGAGCGACCTCGGCTTGTACGGTGTGATTCGGGCACCGAATACGCCTACAAGCGAGGGATTCTGGGATTGTGTGTATCTGGCGCGACGAGGACGTCGCGTATTTAAGGAGGGGTGAATGTGATATCCCGTATATGTACTGTATGAAAGGCTTAAGTGATTTGATTGTTACTATCCATACCAACAAGGTGCACCTTCTTTTCGGGCACACATCCTGAAAGAACTCCAAGGTTAAACGCGTTTGGCCGAGGGTAGGATCAGGATGGGTGACCTCCTGGGAAGTTTCCCAGGGTGCGTGCGAGTGAGGACAAAGCACGCTGAAAAGACCCGTGTTGGTACAGTGGAGCCAGTCGGTCAAATCACGGGGCGTTACAATTTCCATGAAGAATTTGCTCCTGATGCGCACCTTCATTTCCACGTAGCATCTCATGCTTTTTTTTTTTTTTAAGTTTAGGCTTATGAAATTGACGGTTTTTAAGAACATAAACTACTAAAGCTCTTTTGGCTTTTTAGTTGTATATAACCATATCCAATATGGTATGAACCGAGTTGCTACTAAGGTTGTAGCGGTGCGCAGTGGGATTTCGAGGCTTCTAAGCTCGTTGTCTTCGCGCCATGTTGATAAAAACAGCTAAAACTAAATAAAGTAAATAACTTTTTAATTAATTCTTGGCTGAATAAAACCCTACAAGGCATAGAGTGTGGACACATGACAGGAACATACCAAGTAGGAATCAAACTACTAATAGAAACATAAAATATCAAATAAAGAAACTCCTAATAGGAATATAAAATACTAAACGGATTCAAACTAGACTCCTGATACATACATATATGTTGACCGGAAATGGAGGCCAAAGTTGTTAGCTCAGCGGTTTGATTGCCTCGTAATGCCTTTCCAGAAGCTGTTGTGTTGTGATGTGACGGTTTGAAAGCTTTTGATTCTTTGGTTCTAGGTGCAATGTGAGACTGTTACGGAAGGATCGGACTCAGTTGAGCCTAGGAAGTTCGAGATTGCATACGACAAGCTCGTCATTGCCTTGGGAGCAGAGGCCTCGACATTCGGAATCCAGGGGGTCGCAGAGAATGCTACTTTCCTCCGCGAGGTGAAGCATGCTCAAGAAATCCGTCGGAAGTTGCTCCTCAACTTGATGCTCTCCGATGTACCTGGTATGCATGCATGGACTGGTTTATATTGCAAGAGATAAAGTTATTATAGTTTGAGCGTAACCTCTCTGTCTTTGTGTGGATGCAGGTATCTCAGAGGAAGAGAAGAAGAGGTTGCTACACTGCGTTGTTGTTGGAGGCGGACCAACTGGAGTGGAGTTCAGCGGTGAACTTAGTGATTTCATCATGAATGATGTTCGTCAAAGATACGCCCACGTTAAGGATTACATCCATGTTACCCTGATTGAGGTCAGATCCGTGGCCGCTTATCAGTCATAAAACTATGATTATCTTCTTTTAATTGTAATAGCGTGGCTATATTTGAAATTTCTCACATAATAACGGAAATGATTGACCTACTGATTGACAGGCAAATGAAATTTTATCTTCGTTTGATGATCGACTTCGCCATTATGCTACAAGCCAGTTAATGAAGGTTAGAAAAATTTAATTTGTTGAGCACTATTGCCTGCTACCACCGCTGGTTGCATCTTGTTTTCTCTTCAGCTGAAAAAGGATGTTCACCTGCTCTTGAATTGTGGGTCAAAAGTTTTAAAATCATATGCCTATATGTCCAAGGGGCACTTTTGGAATGCGGTCTGCATAATCACTTTGGCAGGATGATTCTTATTCCCCTTTCTCTTCTGTCAGTCAGGAGTTCGTCTAGTTCGTGGAGTTGTCAAGGATGTTGAATCTAAAAAACTTATCCTTAGTGATGGGACAGAGGTTCCATATGGTCTCTTGGTCTGGTCCACTGGCGTTGGCCCCTCGTCATTTGTACGATCGCTTGACCTTCCAAAGTCTCCGGGTGGAAGGTATGTTATGTTGAGGACGCCAGCAGTTATCTGTTAATTGTTAGATGTTTTGTTGGTTGAATGTCATCAACAGGACATAAAGTAAGAAAAGATGAGCTCTTTTTTGTTCTGAAGTTATGCATTCAAGCAAAGCATGTAATGATCATTTTAATTATATCTAGACACATCGGTTAGGGTGCATTATCTCCAGCTGTACAGACTTCATTAGACCACTTTCTGCTATATGATGAACAGGGATTGCTTCTGATGATGGGTTAGAGTTCTTTTTCATGGTTACGTTTCAAAAGAAGAGTCATTTGACAAATGCCAATGTATGCAGGATTGGTGTAGATGAATGGCTAAGGGTTCCTTCAGTGGAGGATGTGTTTTCAATTGGTGATTGCTGTGGTTTTCTTGAAACAACTGGCAAACCGGTCCTTCCAGCTTTAGCACAGGTTGTTTACTGACGGAAAGCTTGTATATATACTCTTGTAATTGCAGGTGCAATCTAACTTCAGGGTGGTTCTGCAAATCAATATCTTGTCTAATCCTAGTTGTCACAGTCTATTTGCTGGTTTTTTAATGTCATGCTTGTTACTTTCCAGCGTCAGACCTAACTTCCTCTGTTTGAATTGTACTGGACAGGTTGCTGAACGTCAAGGGAAGTATCTAGCAAATTTGATTAACAAAGTTGGAAAAGCTGGTGGTGGGAGAGCAAATAGTGCTAAAAGCATAGAGTTAGGGGACCCATTTGTTTATCGGCATCTAGGAAGCATGGCAACAGTAGGCCGCTTCAAGGCACTTGTGGATATTAGACAGAGCAAGGTGAACACCAATATTTCTACGGTCTTAAATTGTCAAGGGAAATAACACGACTCTGAATTTTGCAGGAAGGAAAAGGATTATCTATGGCGGGATTCTTCAGTTGGTTTATATGGCGCTCTGCCTATCTAACTCGAGTTGTCAGCTGGAGGAACAGGTTCTATGTGGCAATCAACTGGGCAACGACTTTTGTGTTCGGCCGTGATATAAGCAGAATATAACCCATCAAGTATCTCTTTGATGAATTCTCGAAAAATCGTTGGTGCTCAAGATGTCCATGTTTTTGTGATGTATATACAATTGAGGGACTATTGGTTAAGGAAGCTACTGCCAAGCTTTGCACAGTGTTCTCCTCAATCCCCGCAACCAGTTTTTGTGCATGAACTCCTGTTGGATAATTTTCCGAGGCAACTTTTCGAAGCCTGCATTGATCATAGCATACAGTTGCACGTATCTCCCAAGCTTTCATTAATTTATATTACGTTGGAATGTGACCCTCCTGCTGCATTCTACCATAATGGTGCATTCAACCAGATCAAAATAATTGGATAGTTTGTGTATCGAGTTCTTTAGAACTCAAGCTAGTCAAGTTGGATGATATATATCGCGATTGAAGTCATGATCAATAAAGATGGACTTTGGCACTTTAGCATAAGCTGGAATCAACTATATATTGAGATGCGTTGACGAAAGGCTACTGCATGGTCCATGTCCGCACCACATCCATCGTATCAACAAATGAGACTTCAACTTGTAAAACATTTGACTACTAGTACATGTGCAGCAACCACAGTTTTCTTACATGATTGACTACATAGATATCCTCAACTACTAGCAGTTCAAATTTACACGATCGGTAGAAATCCTAGCTTTGGTGTATCCGGGATTCCGCACGACTTGACATCAACTGGCGGAAGTAGTAGCGCACATCATATATGATTTCAACTGAAGGATTAAGACAACATGGGCTCAGTTCTTGTAGCCAGCACCCTTTTGTGAACAAGATCTCTCAGTTCTATTTCCCCAGGGAATCTGCCTTCCTTCAGTTTGGAGAACACCTGCAAAATAGCCCACATATGATCAAGTTATAAGCCGCTCTGTGACAGAAGGAACCCATTTTTATGAACATAATCTAGACAAATTCAAATTTCAAATCTAGGCTACTCCACATCCTCTAACATCAAGAACTCAGCTAAGATGGTTATAACAGTTTCCGAAGCCGTGTGTGAATTGTCAATTCCTGGTCGTCAGAAGAACATATTTCTCGGCCTTATCGAAACACCACTATTGCCATATCAACAGTTAAGAACACTCCAATCTTGATACTAATGAAGCTGTTATTCTAAAGATGCAAAAAACACTGACCAAGTCACCATTGCAATAAACTTCAAAAGCCCCGGAGCTCTGCAGGAAAGACTGCAACGTGTTTCCAAGAAGCCAGGTAGACGCTATAGTCCCGAACTTGTTTGCGCGCAATGAATAGTACCACGGAGGAGGCGCCATCACGCCAATCATCGGGAAGATCTGCTCGCCGGCCACCACTACCGCCAAAACACCAACCTGAATCACGGGCACGGCCTTGGACAGAAGGCGTTTAGGCAGCGAAGCTGGGTAGTTTTCGAGCACGACATCAATCCCGGGGAACTGCAGCTCCAGCATCTTCTTCATCGCGACGCCATTGCCCCTGCGGATATCAATCACCAAAGCAAGTATAATAAGGAGAGAGAGAGCACACACAAAGAAAGTTGCAAAATCATCGGTTTAACTTGTCAGACGACCGGCCGTCCGAATCACCGACAACAAAACCCTTAAATTCTCGAAAGTAGAGAATAGTTAGGGAGAGGGGGGATGGTACCGGTAGGAGCATGAGGAGCAAAAGTCAATCTTGACAGTGTTTCCGAGGCCGATCCCTCCGACCACGGCGTCTCCCTCAGGTAAGGGCTGGGTGGCGGCGGGGACGGGCGGCGGGTGGGGGTGATGGTGGTGGCCGGGGCCGTGGTGGTGGTGGGGATGGGGTTTGGGAGGCGGAGGGGTGAAGAGGTTGATGAGATCGGAGAGTAAGAGGAAGAGTGGGAGACCCACCATTATCATCTTCAACCTCTCCATCACTTTTTTTTTTTTTTAAATTTCGTTTCTGATTTTATTAGATGAAGTGATGAGCCTCTGCTCAATCCAAACTAAAAACTTATTCTCTACCGTTTTTATTTAATGGCCTTTGACTTCATTTTGACGTATTTGGTGTGGGTCGTTGGGCCCCTTTTTTGGTGGTGGGCTGGTTGGCGTATACCCAGCTCAACTGGTGAAGCACTTATTTACCTAGTTATCCTAATTCATTAGCAATTATTTAGCATTACGTTTAGGGTTTAGGATTTAGGATTTAACATGACGTTTGTACTTCTGTTGTTTGATCGGAGTCGGAATCGGGATCGATTCCATCCATGTGGGGAAGAGACCAGACAAGACATCCTAACACCTTGTTTGGAATCAAAATTATAAGAAAAGAATTCTTTTAACTTAATAGAATGAAAATGAAAAGGAATTACTTTTCTATTTTCTTATTTAGAATCAAAATTTTAACTTAAGAATTAATTTAGATTTATTTCAACAATAACCTTCAAGTCTCCATTGCAAATATTCATTAACTAACAATTACAACTAGTTTGCCATATAGCCAATATTCCAGTAATGCATGTTTTGCCATTGAAGCTCAAGGATGTTCTCTTGAATTCGTTTGAAGAACAAAAGAGCAGGAGATGAGCTTGATCAGAGGTATGTTTGTTGAAAAGGTTCAACATTGCAAGTTTTGATCTTTTCAGATAGTGGATTAGAAAAAATTAATGAACAGAGAAGATTTTGAGCTAAACTAATTACATGGTGATTGCACGTCGACTGCATAGTGTTGCTGACACGTAACAAGCATGGTCATTTCCTCTGCCAAAGCCAAGTAGTCGAATCGAATCATTTTCAATGTATATCCCACACATGTGGGTTACATTCATCTACCCTTCTCGAGGAGCTCTTGCAGCCTCCGTATCATCATCTTCATCCAAATCTTCTGTATCATCCGCTTCTCCTGATGTACAAACTGTGAAATAACCTGCACATGTTGCTTAAGCGGCTGCAGCTCTGGATCTGCAGCATCCGCAGCCTCATGTTCCTCATTCAACCAGCAGCTCCTTGAACCTCCACTGGTTTATCTTCATTCGGATACAATGCACCACTCTCATCTGCAAACAAAGACAATTCCCTTCCACTCAATAAGTAGACCTCGCTCCAACAAACAAAAACCAAACAAAAAGTCGCAACTCTTATCAGATTCAACCTCTGTTAAACCCTAATCAAAGTCGTCTGGTACTCTTTCAGTCTTTTGTAAGAGGCAACGCCAACAAAAAAACAACAAAGAAGAAAAAAAAATAGAGAGCCTAATCAGAACATCAAGTCCAAAGTTTCAATTTTGATATAATACCGCGAACCCAATTCACTTCCCAATATCAAGAATCCAAAAAATGGAGCTTTAAACTTTCCCAGCTCAATCCAATCCCACAACACCACAAGATAGGCAAAAAAAGTTGGAAACTTTGAACAAAATAAGAAAGAGATGGGCCTTAGAGAAAAATCGGAAATAGACGGAGGTCATTAGAATACAACCGCACAACGAATTTGACACTCCTCTGTCCAATTCGGACCGAACCCACATCATTTCGGACATGAACCCTCCATAGGAACACCGAACTAAATGAAGCCTGAGCGGGAACTTGCACTTGAGGGGTTCCCCAAACCTTGGAAACACCTGTCGAAGACAAAGAAGCAGTGACATTCGGTTGTAGTAGGACTAAACTAGCCATTGAGACTTGAAAGTGTCTATGGTGTGGATAAAGAGAAGGAAGAAATGGAAGGGGAGAGCCAAAATTGTGTTAGAAAGGAGACTGTCTGGAAAGAGAATGGAAAAAAAGTTGGTAATTTTCATTTTTGGCTAGGGGTACAATTGGTATTTTAAGCACAATTATATTTTGGTCCCAACAATTCCGACCTCTTTTGGAAGGAATTTAAATCAAGAATTTGAGGTAGCAAAGGAATCACTTTCGTTATAAAAAATGTTTCCAAACACACTCAAAATTTTTTCGTTCATGTTATCTCTTGGAAAAGAATGTACGATAAAGGAACGAGTGCAACTTCAATTACAAGAAAAAAAAAATACTAGAAAGGAAAAATACTTGAAAGTAAAAGTAATTCGAAAATGACACAACGTTAGATGTATCTGCCAGTGTGCTTACTTGGCTTCGTTTTCTAAGACCATAGACATAGTTTAACGTAAAGGCATGCTATAATCTAGGGTCGCGTTGGAAGGATCCGCTCTAGGGTTAATTGGCAATTTCCAAGATCGCGCACTACAAATCATACGATGTTGTTTTGAGATTTAAGTGAAATTTCGGAGCTAGTGCATTGTACATTGAAGTTGTAACGCATCTTGTGTTGATCCGAAAGCGGACTGTACAAGTAAAACTATTAGTGGTAATCATGTGATAGAACATCTGTCTGTACAAGCCAACTGATGCAGCTTACAATACACTGTACAAGATATGTGAAGGATGATCGATTCGTCTAAATTCTATTTGCAGGCTGACCCTACAACGATAATTTGCTGTGAATTCGAATGGAACGGCTTTCCGAGGTATGATCTGCATGCTTATCCCCAAAGTATTTATTGATCCAAAAGGATGCTGCAGTGGATGGTGATTCTTCAATGCGATAAAGAACTCTGATGAAGAACATAACTGCTACCCCATCCACGTTGTTTCCCTTGTTCGATTGTAGACAACACGACTTGCAACAATGCCTGCGCATCTTCGGGGGATGCCAACTCCAAGTTTGTTTGGAACAGCGGCAGTGGACTCGACAGATTGTTCCAACTCGTTGCTTTTGAACCATGGCCGATTCTTCTACGTTGGTGCTGGATAAGTCCCGTCGACACATCTGAAGTGCTTCCCACTACGTGTACCACATTTTCCATGGTGTCGGCATGAATCACGCTGTCCAAATTGATTTCTAAGTCCAATGACCACTCTATATCGACAGGAACACCTCGAAACTCGGGCTTCCCGAGATCTGCCAAACTGGAACAGCTTACTATCAGCATGAGCCTCTCCGTGACCACAACATATCTTCCATCTTGTTTGAGTGACTTGCACAACATTAAGTTTTCTTCTTGGAACTTCAAGCTATCTCCAGCATCCATGAGCACGACAGAGCCAATTGCTTCCTCCCAAGAGTAAGGCCTCAGGGGAAGGTCTCTACTTAGAGGTCTAGGAAAGCGTAGTCTATAGCGTTGAAATCCCCATTGGTATATCCTACTCTTGTTTCTGATACTCTGTGCAGTTTTTCCTGTGACCTCCAGAATACTGGCCGCTGGTTTAGCCAGAAGCCCCGTGATTCCGAGAGCGAAACCTGTTCCAATGGTAACAGTTGTGCGGTAAACAAACGCAATTAAAGTTATCAGGGCTTGTACAGAAATCAAACAGGGCAATGCGTACATATAATAGTAACCCGGGAGCTGTTATGACATTTCAAAGTACTGGCATTTTTGGCCATTTATTTGTTAGTTGGAGGACGAAGCAACTAGTTCTCGGGTACATAAGCACAGAAAGTATTACCTGAGAGAACTCCGGGAAGACCATGCTTCTCCGCTCCTTGAACAGGTGACTGGAGCAAACCAGTGAGGCCCTACATAACCAAGCACAATCCCTCGTCTTATATGCACAGTCCTTTGGCTATAGTTTCAAGTGTTAAGAACAGGTGCAGTAGTACGTATTAATGCATGGTGAAGGTATAGCAATATGGATGATTCATCCAAGGTTGTACCTCCAGAACTTCATGTACAACACCTTTACTATGAGAGGATACACCTTCGTGATGCTTTTCCGATGTCATAGCAGAATGGTCGTCGAGTGTAAGAGCAACAATACCCTACATATGGAAAACAATAGTTCACAAAATGTCAGAATCTCTAAATGACCAAACAAAAGCCAGCCCAAAATCAGCAGATGCCTCGCCTTTCAGAAAATAATTGGCAGATGTGCTACTTAAAAAGAGGGTCGACATATGTAGAAGTAGAACTACCTTATGTGCCGCTTTAGAGAATTGCGTGGCAGCATCGCTGAAAGCATAAACTGTGTTGCTGACAAGGCTAGTTGTTCCTTGGGCCATTCCCATGATGAGTCCGGAAGGGCTTCGTAGTAGGCTTCTGGAAGGAACCGAGAGAAAATCTCTAATGCCAAGCCCCAAACTTCGAGCAAATCCAATCGGGTTACCAATGACTCCAGCAGAACCAAACACCTAAATGTTAATGAAGACAGCGGGAAACCAGTTCTAAATTGATGCAGACTCCAAGTGAGCAGAAAAAATACCAAAAAACCCAAGCCTAACCCAAGAAGCATGAAGCATTGCAAAGTAAGAGATCATTGTGATCCGTGTTAAACCTCTGTTCATCTTACCTTGTACATCTCATGGAGGACTTGACGGGTATAGTGTCTGATCAGGATATTCTGCATCGATTCCAA
Organism: Hypericum perforatum; assembly: GCA_012979155.1. Taxonomy (NCBI): domain Eukaryota; kingdom Viridiplantae; phylum Streptophyta; class Magnoliopsida; order Malpighiales; family Hypericaceae; genus Hypericum; species Hypericum perforatum. The sequence goes on from SOPF01031327.1 coordinate 24,855, forward strand.
GCTGCCCATTTGATGTGCAAAGGTCAACTGTTTGAGTTGAATTTGAGCCCCCTCAACATCGGCAAGAGCCATAAGACTTCTCTGCAATTAGGAAATTCATATCAAGAAAGAGCGAATCAGGGCAAGGAATAAGGGATAAGATGTGACAGATGTCTGCAAGAAAATAAACAAGCGGAAACGATTATGGTTAGGTTCATGAAAAAAAGAAGGAAAATTGATCTTAGACACGAGTAACATATGGTTTCCAAAACCATTTAAAGCTTAGTTTGGCAGCTTTATTGCAAATTTCATTAATTAAACGGTCCAACCAGGCAACAAAGAAAGAAAACACAATAAAATTGTTTAATGCTTACCTGAATCAGAGAGGATCCTAGAGAAGGGGTCCCATTTCTGCGTGTCCACGGTGAGCTAGAAAAGCTGTTGAAGGGCACATGCATGTTAGTCAGCTAGAAAGGACAAATTCCCAGTTCAGACAGCAAAAACTCAAAGTTTGGCTATTGACCTTAAGGAGAATTTAATGGGCGCCAGATCAAACAACTCCACATATATTTTTGTAGTTCTTCTAGTACTGAGGTAAATTTGCTGCCACGGGGCTCCAATGGGAGCAACTGAAGGAAGAGACTTGTTGCTTATTCGGCGCATTGCAAAAGAAGAAAGACGAGTTCCATCCAGCTGGTTTTCTCCTTTTCCCCGGGAGTCGATAAAACTCATGTTGTCTGGGAAAGAATTAAGCATTGAATCTCTATGAGGCAAGCTCTGGAACCTTGAATAAACGGTTTTAAAAAGGTCGAGCAAGCTCCAAAGAAGTTCCTGCTCAAGCCCCAAGTGAAAATTAGCAACTCTGCAAAGGTAGAAACACTTATTTAGACTACCATTTTACGAAACATGAACTCTGTGAAGGAATTTAATGAAGCAATCAACACCTCAAGATTATGTATTCAAATGACAAAAGGGAGAGATCTTTCTTTGCCAAAGTTGCAACAGCTAGGGAGAGCGCGGGGGTACTTTCATCTCGCTTATATTCTGAATCATCATCCCTGACTTTCTGACCAACACTCATATTCCTGTGATCCTGATTGAAGGATAGGATCACAGGATATGGAGTACCAGCTAATTGGTTGTCTATTTGCAACGAACAGATTTGAAATGAACATTTCTGTCGATCCAGACTCTGAACCAAATTAAAGGTTATGCCCTTTGCACTGGCAAAAAGCAACTCCTAAAAAAATCAAAAGAAATTATCAGCATTTTGAATATATTCAACATAAAATGTTTATGGGCTTGGAAAATATTTTGACCTGGGGAGCAGCATTCATCACTGAGATGCCAATACTAGCAACGGAAGCTGAGCATTTGTTTTTGTATGCCATGAAATTGTCAGGTTTCTTCTCGTGTTTACTTTTTCTAGGAGTCGACGGGGAACGAGAATCTTTCACATCATCTGGAACGTGGAAACTGGAATCGATTATGCTCAGAACCTGCACCAGAAGGAAAGAATTACTCGTCAGCAAGAGTTGAAAAGAAATGCATGTCAATATGTCAGCTACAAACCTTTATTGCTCCTTCTGCATGGACTGCTATAAGCAAGTTTCTTTCAGGTTTCTGCAGAAAAGTATAAAAAGGATTCACTGCACATTACTGATCATGAAAATGAGATGGAAAAATACATTGTAGCCAGCTAGTTCTGTTTGAATCATCTATCTTTCTATCATCCACTTTGTAAATGACGCTCGCTAAAAATTTGTTGATAATTACGAGGTCTAAAAAACACGCAGCAAGCCTCTTTTATAACTCAGGAGACTCAGAGTAAGTGCTGTGGGTGAAGTTACCTCAGGAGTAGACTTCAAGTGCACAGGTGTGTACTCCTTCTGGTTATCAAGATCATATAATCCCAAAACACGCTCCCCAGGAACCTGCAAACAACCCAAAGAGCATTAAGAAAATATTATTCTAGTGCGTGCATTAAGACAAGCATACGTACCTCCACAGTGAGCCGGTGTGGATAACAGGGTTCATCCCAAGCATAAGGGCAGGAACTGTAAGGGTGAACAATGGTATCAAATGATTCACATTTTTGTTGATAGACCCGTAATTTCTGCATAGAGGCAAATAAAATTTAAAATCAGATAATTAAGTAGCAGGACAAAGCAAAATTAGACTTGGTGATCTCAGACCACTCTTGGAAATCATATGGAAGCCATGCACTTAAAAACTTGTACTACTTCTATCGTATTTTGTCATCAAACTGAAATTAATTTAGCTGAAAAAGAAATAACCTCCTTTGTTAGATTATCAATTCTGTATGGCATGAATCCTGTATTGTCTTCTGATAAGAGGATCAAGTTTGTTCCAGAATTTCCATCCAGATTTCCAACAATCTGTTCATCCCTCACGGAAACATCAGCATTCTGCACCTCCACCCTTATCATTCCAAGCGAACCGTCATAATGTCGCATTTTTACTTGTGTATCACCAAGATGATCAGGTAAGAACCCGCCGGACCATTGCCATCCAGTTTCATCAAAGCAAATTGAAACCAACAATTCCCTACAATAGAGACCAATTCGGTAAGCGTACAAATATTACCGCCAAATATTTAACAAACAAGCAGTGAAATAACCTGCAATGAATAGTGTCGAACAAATTGAAGATGGTGGTTTTAAAAGTTGCTCAACATTCGCACACACACCCACACACACAAAAACAAACACACATTACCTTGTCGTGTCTGTCCAAAGAAGATAAGAATGTCGACCAACTCCCAGATGACAAGACAGTCCTGTTCCTTTCTGCTTATAGAACAAGTCTTTGGAACATGCATTGCTGATTATGTATCTGCACAATGAATACGAAGAGTTCGATGAGAAGTTGGCTGATTGTGCCATAGTGATGCTGCACTGATGACTACGATTAAATACCTGGGCTGGAAGGTGACAGCTTGTGTCCGCCCTGAAAACAGTCCATCCAAGGCACTGCAGGTCACTGATATTATGAATGCCCCATTAGATGATGAAGACTGGGGAACAAGGACAGTGCTTGAACCACTTGGTGGAACAAGGGGAAATGGTGCCGACCATGCGAAATGAGGCATACCATCTATATTGCTTTCTGGCAGGGACCTGCTTACTCGAACCTTAAGTTCGTTTATTGAAGTAGTAACAGGACAAAAAATGGATGCGTTAACCTTGCTATGCACAGTATCGACAACTGGAGATTCTTCTGAAATGGATTTTTCACTCAAACAGATACTTAAAGATGCTTTTGTGCCTACAGACTCATTAGACGGTTCTCTTTGAGATAATCCAAGGGAAAAAGAAGTCGAAGGCTTGTTTGTGACTCTGTGTAAGTTTGAATTAGCAATCTTTCTGCAGGATACAACGCAGCTTTCAGCTAAATACTTCCTGGTAATATCAGTCCGTGGAGAAGTAACATGTGAAGCTTGGTCAGAATACAAGAGCCGCAGACCATCTTTTTGACCCTGAAGAGCTTCTGGTTCAATTAGTTCATAACAGGAAGGGATAGTCCAGTGGTGACCTTTCATTTCTGAGTTCGATTCTGAAATATGAAGCGGAAGACCGGTACAATTGTACAGCAAAAAAGGGACAAAAAGGGAAACTTCGCGTGCCCCAGAGAAAGCATCCATCATCTTTTCCACAGTAACATTTACAGGATTTGAACCTGTGACAAAGTAACAGAGATGTTTTAAAATCCCAAAGTAAATTACTCACAATGAAACAACAGGCAGACTCGCAAATTGCAATCGTAATTACCACTTTTATAGTTCTCAGGGTAAAAAGTGATGGTCTCAAGCATAGAGAACTTCTCCCCACAGAGATTAGCCACTGCACTGAATGCTTCTGCACGTCGAAACTTCAATGATGATGATTTGAATCCTTGAACGAAGAACTCAAGTCCTAGATCATGGGAAGGGTCGACATGATGAAATGAAGTCTCCACCTGAAACAAAAGTAGAAGGCTCATGGATTCACCAGATGGAATCACTGATATATTATGATACCTAAAGCAGACAGACACTGGAAAACATACATCTAAGCCAATCAGGAACTGACCTCGGAAAGCAACACTGTTTGAGTAGCTCCACCACTCTCAAATGTCAATGATACAGACCATGGCAGATAGTTGTTAATGATAAATGGAGTACTCAACATAACTTGATACATGAATCGCTTTTTCGAGATATTCAAGTTGTCATTGCCACTGCTGACTGATTTCTTCCAATTGCTTTTGGATAAAGTTTTCCCTGTCTTGGAGAATGCCAAAGGCGAAGGCAATACAAAACTTTCAACCGACAAGCAACAACGAAATGGGTTACTGCTTGGATAAGAAGGATAGCAAACTAAAGGTCTAAGAAATCCCTTGCTATCTGGTGAGATAATGTTTGATAGTCCATGCACTTCACTCCATAAATAAGAGTCGCCTACGGGACGGCACCTCATCCTACCAGCTTCAGCTAAATGCAAAGGAACTGGGATTTCCTCCCCAGGATACAATGGATCTAGGACCTGAAACGCAAAACCAGGTAAATGTTCCATGTCATAAATTGAAATTATCTACATCAACAAAGAAGAGATCTCTTCATTATTGGAGTTTCCATATCCTACCCAAAACCTTAAGGCGGTGAGTAGG
>SOPF01031329.1:0-17490 GCA_012979155.1 Hypericum perforatum
ACCAACCCATCCCACTCACAACTTTCAATGTGGGACACTCTTCAATATTCATTACCTTCGGTGAAACTCCAAAAGGTATATCAAACCTCAACTGCAGTGGCATCATAGTTGCATTGTAAAGAATAACCTACATGGTAGTCTGGGTCAATGAAAAATCATAATCAAGAAGAAAAAAGGTTGATACTATACAAAGGGTACACACCGTTGAGTAAAACCGTATCAGTTTAGTGTAGCGCTCCACTGAAACATCAACCACAACAGGGAAGACAAAAGCATTGTGTGCTTCCAAGCTGTCGTGTTCTTGAACATTACCATTGTATCTTAAAGTACCCATATCTACATCCGACTCTTCGGATGAAGCCTTAGCGAAATCAACCTCTAAGTATGTACGCCCCACAAGATCCATTGAAAATGAAGCAGAAGGAACAGACATCCCATCAAGTTGAATGCTCATGAACCGATGAATGGCTCTATTTAATTGCTTCTCACGGAGATTTTCTGAGGATTGAGCTGGCTTCAACCTAAACATTAGCTCCTCTTGAGTTTCTTCGAAGTAGATAGGAACCAGAGCACCAGGCTGCACTGATATTCCACCATCCATTTCAGAAACCCTAAACTCGTCAGAGCTTAGCTGCCCTTCAAAGATATAGTAGACTAGAGGTAAGGAAGTAAGATTTTGAAGTTGGTAGGGCGCATATGATCCTTCAGGCTTATCTTCCTTCAACTGACTGCTCAAGGATCTTTTAATTTTAGATGGGTCATCTGGTCCCCCCAAATGCCAAGCATGTGTCATCATGTCAACCGTCCTGGCAATGCACTTTCACGAAGGTAGAACACAGTATTAATAGGTATCAGGACAGCATTGTAAATAAGTGATATTAGAATGTGCTAATTTAAAGCGGAAAGAGTTATTGAGAGGAAGCAACAGCTAAATTATCTGGATTACATATGGAAAGTATATGTTTTCCTTATCTGGGACCACAAACAAGACCAACATAGTCAAAATATGAATCACAGTAAAATTTTTGACAAGAGAATCAAAGAAGGCAAGAAAAGAAAATTGATGAAAAGATTTCATGTTTCCTCTAGCACATAAAACCAAGTAAAAGAGTTAAAGCTGTTGGGGAAACAAAAAATTGTTGTTTCCTGATTTATCTGCACAAAGAGAACAAAAGTCATATCTTTTCATGCATGTATGAGCAACTAGGAGAACAAACAGCCTTCCCATCTGCCCTAATATCCAATAAAATCTTGAATATATAAGTGTTCCTTCTATCTTTCTGAAATATCATAATTATGAGCCAACAGTTAACACAAACTGACATGGTGTCTTTGTTTAAAATGGTTCCACCTGATTAGTACACCGGATAACTATGATGCACTGGAATATATATGGTTGATGCTTCTCACGTCACGTTTTATGACCAAAAAACAGCAAGCAAGGAGACATTAACATCTCATTGGTCTCAGCCAGATCAGGTTCAGGGCCATCCCAGACAGTCAGCCACATACCTCAACAAAGGATTCAGTGAAGTTCAAGTTAAGTTGTGACGCTGACGTGAGGCGTATGTCTGTTGCAACAGACCTGTTTGTGAGAGCAGTCGTTTCCTTCTTTTGCTGTATGTCTACCTGAAACTCCCAAGGCTCAACAAAAGGCTCCCATGAAACCTACATAAAATGATAACAAAATAAAATACTTAGCAGCTCCCAAATAAAATACACCTAGGAAATCCCTGGTATTACATGGTCGAGTACCTTGTGAATATTTTTGTACTTGACTTCAATGGTACTCATAATTGTGCTCTCTGCACTACTGTCCAAGATGACTGCATGCAACAAGCATTTCCTCAAAACCACATCCAACAGGGGACTGCTGCAACTCCACTGCATCATATTCAACAAGACAATAGCAGGTCGCGAGTCATATGTACGAAGATAAAATAATTTGAAACTCTCCAGTAATATCAGAAGGAGATTTACACTACGGAAATGTCCACGAGCAGTATCTGTGTAAAAGCATGTTTGCGTTCACAGAGACTTCAAGGACATATCCTACGGCCAAAAGTTTAAAGTGCAAAACTTACCCTCTCATCAGAGATCAGAAGAGAGACTTTCCTCAGTTGAAGTTGAACATCCACACCAATGCTTAGAGGATCAGAAGATGATTCTTCAGGTATGTCCAATTGTACATCATACCAGAAGCTGAACATGTTATGAGAAAGCAATAACTCCAGATTATCGCATTGTATTCCAATATTAAAAAAGCCCATGTTCGCATTCGCAGTCTCAGCTGTCACATGAAGATTGCATAAGTCAAAGAAAGGCCAAGTGGTAGTGCTGCCTTGGTCACACAAGACTATACTGCCACTTACTTCTTCCCATATGGATCGCACATTCACTTCTTTCTCCACCACCAAAAGTTCAATATTTTGGCTATGTGCAGTAACTTTAACAAACTTCTGGTATGTCGGTACTGCAACGCTTGAACTCTCTTGACCTTCCACCCTCGACTCATCATCTTTTGCTCCAGCAACCCTAACAGGAATACAGATATTGAGGCGTATATTTCCAGATTTCACATGGAGAATAAATACCCCGGGATGCACATACTCCTGGTCAGTGCAAGTTGGACCACCTTTGTTCACAAGATGAATCCCAGAACCAGCAGAACTTTGAGCAGCTCCAGATATGTTTTTGGTATATGAATTATGAATATCCAATACCTCACTCCAAGCAGAAAAATCTAACAAAACATCAAGAGATGGAAGGGAAATATGTAACTCGTTTCTGCCTTCAGCAGATTTGGAGAAACGGATCTCGAAAACGGAAGATGAGATTTGTGTGGCGTTGCACTGCACTAAGATGACAGAGTGACGAATCGATTGCAGTCTCAAGGATGAAAATCCAATACCCAAAGTTACAAGTCTTTCATCAATTAGAGATGCAGAGAGCATGAACTGAATATCAACTTTTGCCACAGGTTTTGAGAAAACCAAGCTATTTCCGCGCGGACGCAATGTTATTGACAATGCATCAACGCAACACTTGACTTCAGTAAACACTGGGTGAGCATCATTAGGTAAAATTTCCCGAGTTTCCTCTGAACGCTTTTTCCACTGAAAGAAATAAGAGACATCACCGGTGAATTTTTTGCTTTCATTGCCAACTTCAAAGAACTGACTCAGAACATCTTGCAAAGCCTCCAAACCATACAACGTGTAGTGATCTGCAAGTGGACAGATGAATAATGAACTCACAAATGTAGTAACAACAAAAGCTGGAGTTTTAGGTTGGTTAAATTGGTAAAGATGATGAAAATACTAAGATATCATACCATCAGCAATAAGTTGACAATCCAAAATCCTTGTCATGATGCATGTGGGAGAAGATCTTAAAGAAGATTCATTTTCACGAGGTATTCTAACCCAAACATCAGCACAAAGTGGTCCAATCAAGGTGATATTGTCATACTGGTTATCCTGCTCAAGTATCAAGTAACCACGTTCGCCATCCTTGCATGACACGAATGATAAGAATAAGTTTCTTGCAAATATATTCAAGCAATGTGATGATCGAGCTATCATGTCTGCTGAAACCATTATTTCTCGAGGAATGTTTTTCAGTGCGTTGGTAGGATCAGAATTTGTGCTGAAACTACAGTAGAATTGCTGAAGTTCCATCTTTATGAAACTCTGTTGATCTCGTTCCACAGGGGAAACCACAACAGAGTCTAATATTTCAATCTTTAAGAGAATACCGCGGCCTTTTTGCTCGTTGACAAGATCTGTTCTGAACTGATGGCCCCTCAAATTCGGATTCCAATCAGGAAGTGAAATGTAGCCAATGATAATGGCCAAATATTCAGCAGTCAACATGCAGTAAACATGCTGAATCCCAATGCTAACTTCAACAGGGGAAGACAATGCTCCAACATTTTCCTTTCTAACACGTACATTTACAATAGGAGATATACTGGGCAAGGATGGAACCCAACAGACATCTCTCAAATCTTTGGGGCAACAAGGTGATGTAACCGTCAGGCCATCAGTAGAACACAACAAATCCATGAAGTCTTCGTGCATGATAACAGAAGATTCTGATCTTGGAAGCGTAACAGTTCCAATAATGCAGCTTGAAGAATCATAAAAATGCAGTCTGGTTCCCGAGATGTTGATATCTATGTTGAACGCATTCCCATAAGCACTTGCCGTGAGCAATGTCCCTGTGGCAGGCATAGGCCGCGGTGAAGTTTTAGATCTTTTCTTCCAATTGAGTGACTGATTTCTTCCATTCTTATCTACAAGGTTGAATAATTTCCGCCAGTCAGAAATGGAATGGCAAAGTGAACCCTCAAGGTTATCAAGAGAACCGGAATTCAGAATAGTGACGAATGGGAAGTGATCTAAGGAAATCGTAGCATTTTCGGATATCCTATTTTCAGAAAAATTGGAATATCCAAACATGTTAAAGTCGAAACATAGAGGTTGCTTGTAATTGCCGTCGTTCATGATCAGACCAGAGGAGTCGCCATTAGAAAAAGATGAACTGCATGATGACAGTCTTTCAACAAAACCACCCAATAACCCAAATATGTGAGGATGGCAATGCAAATCGGCATTACTGAACTCCACCAAGAGCTTGTGGAAACACAGATCCGAATTCTTGTGAGCTTCATAAGATAAGAGAAGACATCCCTCCACGCACTTATTCCCATCAACTTGGTTGGCGAGCTGGACAGCTAAATCTTCATGAAGATAACCAGACACAGTTCTATTCCCACATGAGGCAAGAATGTGACTGTCATCTTGATCTCTTAACGAAGAAGCTATGATTTCCAATGCTTTTATGCAGACAAAGCCGTCGTCGAATTCAGCATTGGTGTACCTACAACACAGATGACTCAGTATTAAGCACTCTTTAGTTCTCTGGTCCAGAAACCTGAACGAAAAGAGTCTAAAATATCATTCTTAACGGAAAAGAGTTTAAAAAATGAAAGTAATTAGCATACCACAGGTCCACATGATGCAGAGAAATCATGATAGCAGAGCTATTATCTCCATCATTTCCGAGGTCAACGTGAATGCCGACCTCTTTTAAGTTTGCAGCAATTGAAAAACCAAACCCAGAGGCTGAAGGTTGATTAGAGAAGGAATTAATAGAATTGCATCTTCGTAATCTCAGATTTTCAAACTTTGAACGGAGAGAGTGGAGGTGTTGAATCAGTGTCATGGCAGCTTCACATATTGATGCAGAAAATTTTGAACTGATTGTCGGTAGCAGGATAAAAACCTGAAAGCAAAACATATGCAAATTTAAAACCTTGAGACTTGGCAGACAAGTTCCCATTACATTGTCCACTCTCTAACAATTATGGCCAACTGTACAAGACTTTAAGCTATTCAAACAAAAGTTATCACTGAATGCTTACAATGTAATGCATGTTGGTCAAAATGAACAAAATGCAAAGTGGAAGAAATTTAGATGCTAACAATTTGGATCTGCAAGCACCAGGGTTATTTCTAGAAATTATGTGTTACCTCAAACTGGTCATGTATTGACCTATCATCAATGATACAAGACACCGAAGACACAGAAGCGTCAAGCTTCTCCAAGAGAGGGATCATTCGGTTGCATTGAGTCACCATGAGCTTCAGCTGCGCAATGTCAACTCAGATTAGGAATATTTAAGCAGAACAAGAAATATGCAATTATAGACTCAGAAAAACAGGGCGAGATTTACCTCTAACCCTTGAAGATCAACCTGAAGATAATTATAAAGATTAAAACAGAGGTCCTGTCTGTCAAATCCTGTCAAGAAGCTGCAGTATGATTTTGGTTTGAAAAACTGCCTTGAAATATAAGGTTGTCCTTCGACATATGAAGCAATGCAACTCTCATTATACTTGGGAGTACAATGAAGACAGGCTAATCCCAAAACCTGCAAGCACAAGAATAACCAAACGTGAGTTACTTTGGAATCGGAAATGCAGCTTGAAGTTGCAGAGGGAGTAAGGGATGCGACAACATTAATGCTCTAGAGCCATATCACTTTCAAGTGAGCTCAAGGTCTAGTTTAATGGATAGAAAAAAAAATCACTGACAGAGCCACATTCAAAACGGGGTCAGGCTGCTCATTATCAGATTCGTCAATGCCCCCAGACATGATGGACCGATGACGAGGATGATAAAACAACAAAAAGAAAGGAACCATAAATTCAATGATATCATCAGGTAATGACAAATTTATTCCTTCCTAATTGGAAATAAAAATGAAGCCACTGAAAGTAATTCTCATTAAGACTTATTTAGAAACAAAATAATAAATAAATGAATTATCTCATAGTTACCAAGTTAAAATGTTCATGACTGCTCTTCTCCCAGGGAATATTGATGATGACATTGAAGACCTTGACATCCCAACTCAATCTTTTATGGCTTGATAAGACGAATCTGCAAAATTATGGATATCAACAAGACTCAAAAATTGATAAGTAATGTTTTCCTTGGTATCAACAGAGACTTGTCTGCAGAAGGAAAAGCACTGACTCTGCTTTAGATGCTAGGCGTGTCTTTACATCTTCGATCCCATCTAATGTCAATAAGACCTGCATCATTTAAGCTCTGGCCTAAAGTTTTTCGCCAATCTTAGGAGAAACTTGGATTGAGCATGACACAACTGGGAGAGCTTTCACAAACAACAACTAAAACTGAACCAAAACTCACCCTGTGATGATGAAACTCAAATGAGTTCAACACAGTAATGAAACCAGCCAAATCTAGAAAAAGATTTGCATCACAGGTAGCTTCAATGTCTTGGAGAGTGGCCTGAATGCATCAAAAACCTATTTATGTATCAACAATAAAGTTCCCCTCAAGTAAAAGTCAAAAGGGCTATGACATTTTAGCACCTCTGCAGAGACTTCTTCTTCTATATTTGTTGAAACTTCCACTTGAACTCCACATGAAGTTAGCTCATGCTCTCCAGCACTTTCTCCTCTAAATGCCTACGGTGAGGAAGCAGGGAAGAATTAGAAGAAACTTGATTAAGATGTAACTCAGTACACAAAAATAGAAGGATCAAAGAACTACAATCATGAGCTCATTCAGATGAAAAGCAACAAAGGTTTTCACTAGCTCTGGTCTCAGTTGCGCACACGCAAAGTAGTTTTCTTGTAGCATCACTAGATTGTAGCAGTAGCAGATGAGTAATTTTGCATGCTGCTGGGGAGTAAATTCATTCTAATTATGATTCCATGAGCATTCTATTTTATTAGACTTCCTAGCTTCATCATATGAAGATGGCAATGCCTCATAAACCATTTGAACCCTCAAAACCCAGTCACTCAAGACCTCATCTAACTCACGAAACCCAAAAAAAATGTAGCAGTGGAAGACAACTACAGACCTTTCCAACTCGTAAAATGACTTTGTCATGATAGACCATCTGCACTGATTTGATTAAGCAAGCAAATGTTGCCAAACCTTCCCGAGATTTACCCTCTAATCTTGCATCCCTAAAGGCCAGCTCCGCGGTTTTTTTACTGTTCCTGCAAAGCCAAATAAAGATTACATAAAAGATGGTTGATAGCCATTGAAAGAGTAGAAATAGAGTGTAACATCGGCCGCAAACAACTGTTGTCACATGAGCATGCCGAAAATCACTGATGCTCGTCCCAAATACATATTCTAGATATCCACTTCCACCCCAGAAGTTTACCAACCTGAATACCTGATACTAGTATAATTTGTTCCAGAAGCACTTTTTAGATGGTTTAGAAAGCTTTATTTTGCTACTTTGCATCTTCACTTCAACTAGAACTTCTCTATTCTATTATGTACATTCTTAACTCCTCCCTTGCCTCGTCATCAACTAGATATCCCACCTCCCAAAACTCAGCATCCATGATGTATCTAATATCATATGCAACCCACAGTGCCGTTTTTCAGAAATTATTTATTAAAAAGAGTAAGAACAGAAATCAGAAAGCATACATGCCCAATAAAGTTGCAGAAACCTGAGCAACCTTGAACTCGATTGCAAATGAAAAATTCTTGTCATTTCCATCAGCATCTGAGCTTGCAAAAGCATCGGGATGAAATTCTGTGGCTTCATAAATATCCTGTTTATAATTATCAGATTATCAGAAATATGATATATTAAAAAAATGGGCTACTAATCAGATTATCACTTTAATTCACCCGATCAAAGTTGGCAAATCCATATCATACTCACATAGAGCAATTTCAATAGAATAATGCTTAAGAGCTACCTTTACAACTTCATCTGAGACAACGCCAGCAAATTGACCAAAATCACCTGTCCCACCAGCACCAAGCATACCCCATGATAGCCAGTTCAACCATCCACTGGACCTACCTGAATTGCGGTCATCATTATGTGGCTTTTCAACAGAAAGATCAGAACCCTTAAGTGTGATGAGTGACATAGTGGAATTCAAAGCTTCCTGCGGCCAGCCACCAAAAGTACAAGTTACCAGAGTTATCCTTTTCGAAACAAATAAAATGAGCCCATCAAACAAAACTTAGCTTTCAACACGGGACACACAAATCTTGTATGATTAAATTCTGAATCTAGTAAATAAGTACAAACCTGCATCTTGCATTCAGCAGCTGATCTATAACTTAATATATCATCTACTTCACATTCTTTCTCCATCTGCTCTAGCTCTAACAAGATACCTTCATCTATAGACTGGCAATAACATGAGGAGAAGAAAGGATAATTAGTGCACTAATGATAGTCAAGCAACAGTGAAATAATGGCTCATTCAGTGAACAAGAATCTAAAGTATGCAAAGCTTTCTGATTAACTAGCCCTTGGGCTAAATTTTAAAATATTCGAGAAATACAAGAGCATTAGGCCTCATCTTCTCTTCCTAATGTCCATAGTTATATTTGTACTGCTACTAGTGACATTAAGTGATGGTGAGTTATTCATAAAGCATCACATTTACTTCAAATCTATACTCCACCATTCTAATCTTTTGAGAAGAAACTGATATAATTGGTTTTGTCACATGATAATGCACCCTTATGCAAACTATACTGGAACAAGATTAAAAAGAAAGAACGTAGTTGTCGAAGATTTGCGACGAAGAAATAACCTGCTCTTGTTGAAGTAATTCTAGCTTTCTCCTGTACAGGTTAATATACTTCCGGCGATAGCTCCTGGAAAAAAGTGGAGCTTAAGTATATCAAAGAAAGCTCTTCTCATCTGAAACTTCAACAACGACAGTGCACTTCAAAATGAAGAGATCGTGGTTTCAATGGGCACTAGCACGGAACAAAGAAAAAGGCACAACTTAACTCCTGCATATACCTCCAAAACATCAACTACCCTGCCTTAATATGAACCTTTCTTTATCATTCCCGATAAATCACCCTCGCTTAGACTTTTTGACCACAAAACAAAAAATCAACGTAAAAGCATGCTTTAAGGTTTAAGACAATTAGTACAGAAAGCAAATATCACCACATAAAAATTGAAAAGATGCCATCACCTATCTAATGAAGAAACCATGCTTAAACAAAGTGCACAATAAACCTTTTTTGCTATACACGTCGTAAAAGAGAGAAACATAAAGGGCTACCAATGGGCGGTAGCGCTTACTGCAGAAAATGGAACTTACAAGCGATCTCCCAAGCATCTCCACGAAGTTTTACTCAATTTCCTGCGGACGTCCGAAAGAACAGACTGTTGAGCATACTGCCACCATAGTTTTTGCCAACCAACCGGTTTGCTTGATAAAGGGCTACTCCATGGACGGTAGCGCCTATACCTGCATGACCCAATGACAAAGTGAGATAAAACGTGTTGTTTCATGCAAAATGTAAGATGAACCATAACATTTATAACCCAAAACTAACATAAGACAAGAACAATCAATTAAATTAATTTAAATGTAAGATGGCAGGATTACTGGCTACTGCTAACAGCAGCACTTACGTCAGTGGTACTTATTCTATTAAGTCTTTATCTCCGAGTTCTGTATTCCATGAACTGGCAATTTTTTCCTCTAAACAAGCAAGGTTTGGGAACCTAAAGGCAAGCTTACATGTTCCAGTTCACCAGTATACTACACCACCAAATCACTTCCCAGTGCAGAAGTCGATAGGGGACACTCTTTAACAGGAAGGCAGAACATGAAACCGATCTGCACCAAATTACATCAAAAGCACTGAACTTACTTTTCTCTTAGATGGCCCGTGCTCAAATAATCTGCCAGAACCAGAATTTGTTGCAGCTGAACCTCACTCAACGATATGGCCTGAAAATGGAAACAAGGAAAACTATATAATATAGAGTACAAAGAGAAAAGAGTCAATCCTTTTTCTTTTGACCCTAAAATGAATCTCAGTACAAATAGTTCAAGACATTGTACCAACCAACATATTTAGCTCAGCGCTGATTGAACATTGTGGTGAAACCTTTCCTGCTTTGTTGACCTGCACAAGAAAAGGTCAAACGAGATGTACTCAGAGCAAGATAAACAGCATCCCTTTCTCCTCAGTAACTATATACCATGGAAAAGGGAGGAGTTCATTTCTGCCAATTTCCTCTTTAACTTCTTACAGATTCAGATACTGAACATTTACAAACGAATCTTTTGAAGGGAACAGATGGCCACATTCATCCAATGAGTAGGTTCTACAGAGATAAAAGTCTAGGAGGAGAAAAGCTAGCTTTGAGGGCTGACAAGGAATACCATTGGTCAGATATTAGAGAGTTAAATGTTTACACATAATTTAGCAAACTTTATAAATATTCACATATAAGAAGAAGATACAAGCGTGGAGCAGAAAACAAAAGAACAATTTCCTATAAGGGGCACGATTATTAAAAATAATAGTAAAGGGTAGCAGTGTATATGAAGAAATTAATCTGTGGTTATTGATAAAAAAAAAACTACCATACCCTGACTGATACAGATACATCAAATGGTTGCAATAGAGGGTCATATATCTCTCCTTCAGAAGAACTATTTGCAATTTTGGGCTCGACAACATAATTGAAAACCACTGAATCCCGAGATTCCTGGTAGGTGTGACAATAGCTTGACAGTCCTTCAATACCAAATCCTACAAAAGCCAGTCCTTCGTTCTCTGAAGTTTTGCTGGCTTGCGTTCCTAATTCCTTTACCCCAGAAAACCTGATATTAAAAAAATAAAGAAAAAATGAAACATGGCCAACTCTGACAGCAGTTGAAACAGTAAGATATTGAATAAAAACACATCAAGGATCAATCAAAATATTTTTCCCAAGAAGCAGGCTGGGGGTGAGCAAGACAGAAGTAACGAAACGATTTTCAAGGAAAACCTTGAAACCACCATATATATCATTTCACATTCTACCCATTTTGACGTAGGCTTGATGGGGTGATATGATCCCATAATGGATAGATTGAAGCAATTTTAAATGAAAGGACCCTGAGCTTGAGCATGAATTGAGAAGGTTCATATTTTAGTAGTGAATACAAGAGATAATACAGTATCAAATCTGCCAAAGATTTTGAACTAATAGTCTAATCTTGAAACAGCTAATGCTCAAGAACTGTAAATTGATCAATTAGTCAACCAATATACGGCAATTTCAATTTATCTCATTCAGAAACATACACAAACAGAGACCAGAAAGCAAGAAAACCAAAAAATGGTAGGTTATCCCAAAAAGAAAGATTACCTAGTTGGATTTTGCCTTACAGTTAAGCTGGAAAACTTCAAACCAAACTGCACCTTGGCCTGGAAAAGAGGCGGGTACAAGATGATTTTACTTTGCAAGTTATATTCCAATCTCCGGTTACGAGCCCAAAAGAGAGCAATATGGCATAACTTACAGTATTAGATTGCACTTGGCAATATTGAACATGAAAATTCCTGATCGAAAGCTTGATGCTCTCAAGAACCTGAACGGGAAAAATGTTTGTGATACATTAAGAAACATACAGTTGACAATACAACAGAGAAGCAGTCAAAATAGGTCGTCTACGGAGAAGGAACTGACAAAGAGTGGTATAATGTCACCTTTGCTGTTATGTACGAGAAGAATGAACTCCCAGTTCGATTATCTGAGAACAAGAAGTGAAAATAGGGGATATAAGGAAACTATCAAGTGAAACATGTCATCAAGAAAGGACAAGAGAAATAAAAGATCTTACAAATAGTAAAATATATAAAACATGGTGGACAAGAGAAAGGACCCCACTGAATACAAGAGTATAAATCTTTTATATTTTACAAAACTCACCGCATACACGTCTTGATAGTTTTTCAAGTTCTGCTGCAGCGAGTTTTGCCTTCTTGCCAGCAAATTCTCGTTTTTCGACCACATCCGGGTTCCACTGCCAGAATATGGAGAGAGAAATGAACATTAGAGACTTGCCTCGAAAAAAGAGTGGGTGACTCAGATTGTTCTTAAACTTTTCCCTACTTGAAGACGAAGGCACGCAAAATATAATAGTAAAAAGCATGGGTTTCCTAGGTATTACTGAAGACCTATCTTCCCCGTTACGAGCCTCGAGCCTTCATTCATTTCTTAAAAACCAAAAGAAGAGAAAAGCAAGCAAGAACCTCTTGGTCGTCGCGGGGGGAGGCACAAAGGAAAACATCTTGCAGAACAATAACAACCGTGTTGGAGTGGTCCCATACTAGCTTTTTCCACGAAATCTGAATGCTTAACCTTCCAACCCGACCTATCAAAGAAACAGAGAGATTATTGTAGCATGTTGGGAAAAACAAACTACAATTGAGTCGACCAGAAACATATGCATACCCTCCTTAAGAGCAAATGGGAGCTGAAGAAAATCAAAGGCCTCGGGAATCAGCTCGACGTTCTCCAGGAACACCTCCTCTGCAAATTATGCAATCCGAAGAAATTCGAAAAACTGATCAGCAAAAAAAAAAAAACAACAACCCCAAATAAAAAACCCTAGTCCGAACCGGGACATGAAAACCCACCATTCCAAAGGCTGAGCTTGAGCTGGTGCTTATGGAAATCCTTGACGTAGCGGCCCAGGTACCCCACCAGCACCCGGTGGATTAGCCCCTCGAACATCGCCCCGCCTTCTTACACTCCGGCGGCAGCAACACCACCGGGATTTATTCTCCGGCGGCAACCCATTTATCGCCCACAAATTTTTATCCCGGCAAAACAAAACAAAACAAAAAGGATATTGATTCTTAAACACTAACTAACTGCCCGTTCTCTAACTAATTAACTAACTAACTAACTAACTAACTGACTAGGAGTAACTAAACCCTAAAAAGTGTAATTAGAAAAGCAAAGCGACGGGGCCTGAGCAGAGAGAGATAGAGAGGGGTGGGTGCTTGCTAGTCGTAGTTGCTAGTCGGAATAATTGGCTGATTTATTTTTTTAGACAGACGACTGTTTTGCCTTCCTTTAATTAAATTAAAATGATTTCACATCACTACTTTGTATGTATATATCGTAATTGTATATTATTATAGCATAAAAATGAACAACTTTATTTTTGAAACATAATTAATTAATTCATTCAATGATATTTAAATGTTGAAACCCAAACCATAAATCTCAAATCACAAACCCAAGGTCAAATTCCACATCAATATGCAAACAGACAGACTATGGTGGTGTGAATCGATCACTTTTTGTATGCAAATTATGCTTTCTTTAGCATCCGTAAGATTTTGATTATCATATTAGACTTTTGGGACGGAATTTTGCTTGGAATAATCATTTTTGGATAATAACAAGCGGGGTCGGCCGTGTCGGGTGTTTTTCGTAATTTTTTCGTTCGGAATGCCGGGATTCGGTACCGGTCGAGGGTTTTGTAAATCCTCAACCAGTACCCGGTGCAAAATACCGGGTATTGAACCAGTACCCAGAATTTTGCACCGGTTATACCAATACCCGGTATTTTGCACCGGGTACCGTAATCGGTACAAAATACCGGGTATTGGTATACCCGGTACAAAATTTCGGGTACTGGTTCAATACCCGGCAAAAAAAATATTTTTGCCAGCGTGGACACCTAACTCGTAATTTTTTCAGTTGGGTACTAAATTGGTAATATTTGATGAACAGTAACACCAAAAAAAAATCCAAAAAAAAATCCACATATTACTACTAGTCAGTAGACATGAGATAGACAAGAAAGAAAAAGGAGGTAGGTCCTAAGTCCTAAAGAAAAAGGAAATAACAAATTCAAAAGGGAGCACGAAAATTCCCATAGAATAGACCTCGTTAATAGCAGTGATTGTATTAAGGAAGTTTCAATGGAGGGGATGACTCTAGATCTCATGAATCTTTATGGTAAAATGAAAAAACAAAATTAGATTCAGATACAGATTTAAATAAATATGTATTCGAATTTAGATTCAAATAACAAAAAAATAAATTTTTCCTCGGGACTCCGGTCTAGACTATCGTGCTTCTTGATTGTTAAAGCCTCTACTATTTTTCTTTGTCGAAGGTGTCCACTTTCTTGGTCAAGGGCGAAGCAATTTTCACTCTATTAGTTTATTAATCTGAATCTCAATTTTCATTTCGATTTCGAGGGATAACAAATCTAAATTCACACTAATCTAAGCAACTACTCAAGATCTCCTACTGTATTTAGCTTGCTACACTTTCCAGAATAATTTTTATGGTTCTAATTTAGATAAATTATTCTCACATCTTTAAATTTTTGTCATCCAATTTTTAGCATCCATCGGTTTTCAAACAAATCTTGTAATTTTTTGTATATAATTTTTTATACTCTAAGATCTTTGTTGCGGAAATATGTCACTTACTCCTGCTTTTGAAGAGATCAAAATATTTCTACCATTTAAAAAATATATTTCTTTCTCCCACTTTCAACTAAAAAACTAAAACTCAAAGCTTTTCAGTAATAATCAAAACTAATTAGATAACGAAACATTAAGAATCCTAATTTTAAAATTACAATTTGAATTAAGAATCCAGAATTAAAGAAACAAAAACACAATCAAAACCTTAATAGTGCACAAACTATTTATTTAGAGTGTGGATAACGAGAACAATTCCCTTAATGGAATAATGCATTTGAAATAGATAGACAACAGTTGGTACGATGAAAGAAAGACACGACGGGGCCACTGAAAGTGCCAGTCTTTCTGGTCGCAGTATGGGACCCGTGGAGAATTCTACATTTTGACTGCTTCATCCTCTTCAGAATGTACCATCAAAATGTCTAGGTGGAATCAACTACTATTATTTTAGTTTAACATAGAGTATGTGAAAAACCGTTATTAGATTTTGTCATTAAATAGACTAAAATATGAATTATATTGTACAGTAAATCACATAAAATTTTCTTGAAGATGATGTAAACAAAAAATTATATTCAGGTGGAAATAGATAAATGTAAATGATTCGAGTGGTTTTCTCAAAATTTTGTATTATCATTTTCGAAATCAAGAGACCAAGATTAATTTTCGCTTTAAATTTCAACTGCAAACCACCAACCAAGAAAATAAAAAACACATTTTATGGTTAGATAATTCCAACTTGATCAATTAATATATTTAACATTAATATGGTCAATAATCAAGAAAGGATCAATTCACGTGATTTGTTATATTTAATTAAGATATAGATATGGATATAAGATACAATGTAACGTTAAAACAAAATGGCATATTTATTACAAAATTTCTATCCAATTCAAAATATAAAAAATGAGCATGCAATTTACTTTATTCACTTAATCTTGGTTTTTTCATATATAATTATATTATTAATGAGATAATCTTAATTTAAATTAGAATCTAAATGTTGATTTAGAATCCTTCGGGGACATCTGATAAAATTGGAACGATACAGAGAAGATTAGCATGGCCCCTGCACAAGGATGACACGCACAAATCAAGAAATGGTTCAAATTTTTTACCCGTGGCCTTGTAGCCTAGTGGTATTGGGAGGTGTTGAGTTGGTGAAAGTCCAAGGTTCAAATTTTGGCTTAAGATATGTTGTAATAGAATAGAATTAGAATATGATATAAAAAAAAATTAGTAGTGGAGTGGTGAAGGAGGAGACAAGTAGTCACAGAAAATTGACTTATCAAAAGGGGATGGGGAACATAATCCTGACTCGTGAAATGTCGTCATTTCATAATTTTATTCAAACACAAAACCCCGCCATTATACCACCGACCAACCAAACAAGTAATGTAATGGTCCTTCTCCTCCTTTCTCCTTACGCACACTCACACTGTACATTCTCATTCCTTTTCTCTGTTCCCCTTCTTTACATTTCAAAATGCCAAATCTCTCTCAAATCTCTCTTTTCCCCTAAACCCGTTCCCATCTTTTTCCCATGTGACCACCACTAAAGTTGAATCTCTATCTATTATACCCGACAATCATTTAAATTAAATGGTAATTATGCTTAAAGTTTGAGTTCGTATCTATAGAAACACAACATTAGTATTCAAATATTTGTTGGAACAAATATAATGCATTATTAAAAATCTCATATGATTCAAACTTTTTTTTTGTCTCCCACCCAGTGATCCGGCCCACTGGCCGACTAATCTGGGCTCGAGTTCTGAAGTTCCTTATAGGGGGTAGACTCTCCCAACAAATACCTGCTGCGTTCACCAAGTTTCGAACTCGAGACCTGGGTTAAGCGAGGAAGAGTACTTACCACTCCACCTCAATGGTTGTTGGTAAACTTTTATTAGTCGAGAGACGAATATCTAAATAAGTCGTGGATGTATAAAAAAAAAAGTTTTGAGTATCTCCCACTCATCCCCCTTTCTCTGTCTCTCTTAAAATCCTTGGTTGCTTTCCTTTGCTTCCTTTTGTCTCCTTTCCAAAATGGCAATCTTACTACCAAAACCATCTCCTTCCCCTTCAAGTTCTACCCTTCCATCTTCTTCTTCCTTCTCCTCCTTCTACTCTCCGGCCAGCTGCCTTGCCACCATTTTGAGAAGAATTCTCTGCTCCAATGGCCTCCCATACTCATCACCAACTAACTACTTCACCATGGAAGCTTCCCCTGGTTTGCATGACAAGGAAGCTATGAAGGGAGCAGAAGCCACAGACCTTGCTCCTGCTCCTGCTCCTCTTGGAGTAGTAGCCAGGCTCATGGGACTGAACTCTCTTCCTGCCCCGTCACCTCAACGTCTAAAGGGTTCAAACGGTGGAGAAGAAAGGTATCGAAAAAGGGTCGATCATGGTTCGTCGCTTCATGGGGTGGTTCCAACTTCTGTCAAGGTGGAAACCGAGTACATTGTTCTCAACTTCACCGGGAGCAAGAGGCCGAGAAGGGGTACGAAAGGAAAGAGATCGTCGTGCAAAGCAAAGGCGCGGATTAAGCAGCAGCCGGACATGGAGGCACTTCCGGAACACGATCATCATCATCATGAAGATAGTACAATGCTGCGAGTGGTGGAGCGGGAGGAGGACGGAGGAGGAGGATCGGCTGGTGCTTGTGGGTTGAAGAACGGAGAGTCCGAGTGTGGCTCG
>SOPF01031331.1:0-18013 GCA_012979155.1 Hypericum perforatum
ACCAACCCATCCCACTCACAACTTTCAATGTGGGACACTCTTCAATATTCATTACCTTCGGTGAAACTCCAAAAGGTATATCAAACCTCAACTGCAGTGGCATCATAGTTGCATTGTAAAGAATAACCTACATGGTAGTCTGGGTCAATGAAAAATCATAATCAAGAAGAAAAAAGGTTGATACTATACAAAGGGTACACACCGTTGAGTAAAACCGTATCAGTTTAGTGTAGCGCTCCACTGAAACATCAACCACAACAGGGAAGACAAAAGCATTGTGTGCTTCCAAGCTGTCGTGTTCTTGAACATTACCATTGTATCTTAAAGTACCCATATCTACATCCGACTCTTCGGATGAAGCCTTAGCGAAATCAACCTCTAAGTATGTACGCCCCACAAGATCCATTGAAAATGAAGCAGAAGGAACAGACATCCCATCAAGTTGAATGCTCATGAACCGATGAATGGCTCTATTTAATTGCTTCTCACGGAGATTTTCTGAGGATTGAGCTGGCTTCAACCTAAACATTAGCTCCTCTTGAGTTTCTTCGAAGTAGATAGGAACCAGAGCACCAGGCTGCACTGATATTCCACCATCCATTTCAGAAACCCTAAACTCGTCAGAGCTTAGCTGCCCTTCAAAGATATAGTAGACTAGAGGTAAGGAAGTAAGATTTTGAAGTTGGTAGGGCGCATATGATCCTTCAGGCTTATCTTCCTTCAACTGACTGCTCAAGGATCTTTTAATTTTAGATGGGTCATCTGGTCCCCCCAAATGCCAAGCATGTGTCATCATGTCAACCGTCCTGGCAATGCACTTTCACGAAGGTAGAACACAGTATTAATAGGTATCAGGACAGCATTGTAAATAAGTGATATTAGAATGTGCTAATTTAAAGCGGAAAAAGTTATTGAGAGGAAGCAACAGCTAAATTATCTGGATTACATATGGAAAGTATATGTTTTCCTTATCTGGGACCACAAACAAGACCAACATAGTCAAAATATGAATCACAGTAAAATTTTTGACAAGAGAATCAAAGAAGGCAAGAAAAGAAAATTGATGAAAAGATTTCATGTTTCCTCTAGCACATAAAACCAAGTAAAAGAGTTAAAGCTGTTGGGGAAACAAAAAATTGTTGTTTCCTGATTTATCTGCACAAAGAGAACAAAAGTCATATCTTTTCATGCATGTATGAGCAACTAGGAGAACAAACAGCCTTCCCATCTGCCCTAATATCCAATAAAATCTTGAATATATAAGTGTTCCTTCTATCTTTCTGAAATATCATAATTATGAGCCAACAGTTAACACAAACTGACATGGTGTCTTTGTTTAAAATGGTTCCACCTGATTAGTACACCGGATAACTATGATGCACTGGAATATATATGGTTGATGCTTCTCACGTCACGTTTTATGACCAAAAAACAGCAAGCAAGGAGACATTAACATCTCATTGGTCTCAGCCAGATCAGGTTCAGGGCCATCCCAGACAGTCAGCCACATACCTCAACAAAGGATTCAGTGAAGTTCAAGTTAAGTTGTGACGCTGACGTGAGGCGTATGTCTGTTGCAACAGACCTGTTTGTGAGAGCAGTCGTTTCCTTCTTTTGCTGTATGTCTACCTGAAACTCCCAAGGCTCAACAAAAGGCTCCCATGAAACCTACATAAAATGATAACAAAATAAAATACTTAGCAGCTCCCAAATAAAATACACCTAGGAAATCCCTGGTATTACATGGTCGAGTACCTTGTGAATATTTTTGTACTTGACTTCAATGGTACTCATAATTGTGCTCTCTGCACTACTGTCCAAGATGACTGCATGCAACAAGCATTTCCT
Source organism: Hypericum perforatum (assembly GCA_012979155.1). Lineage (NCBI taxonomy): Eukaryota > Viridiplantae > Streptophyta > Magnoliopsida > Malpighiales > Hypericaceae > Hypericum > Hypericum perforatum. The sequence goes on from SOPF01031331.1 coordinate 1,849, forward strand.
CAAAACCACATCCAACAGGGGACTGCTGCAACTCCACTGCATCATATTCAACAAGACAATAGCAGGTCGCGAGTCATATGTACGAAGATAAAATAATTTGAAACTCTCCAGTAATATCAGAAGGAGATTTACACTACGGAAATGTCCACGAGCAGTATCTGTGTAAAAGCATGTTTGCGTTCAGAGAGACTTCAAGGACATATCCTACGGCCAAAAGTTTAAAGTGCAAAACTTACCCTCTCATCAGAGATCAGAAGAGAGACTTTCCTCAGTTGAAGTTGAACATCCACACCAATGCTTAGAGGATCAGAAGATGATTCTTCAGGTATGTCCAATTGTACATCATACCAGAAGCTGAACATGTTATGAGAAAGCAATAACTCCAGATTATCGCATTGTATTCCAATATTAAAAAAGCCCATGTTCGCATTCGCAGTCTCAGCTGTCACATGAAGATTGCATAAGTCAAAGAAAGGCCAAGTGGTAGTGCTGCCTTGGTCACACAAGACTATACTGCCACTTACTTCTTCCCATATGGATCGCACATTCACTTCTTTCTCCACCACCAAAAGTTCAATATTTTGGCTATGTGCAGTAACTTTAACAAACTTCTGGTATGTCGGTACTGCAACGCTTGAACTCTCTTGACCTTCCACCCTCGACTCATCATCTTTTGCTCCAGCAACCCTAACAGGAATACAGATATTGAGGCGTATATTTCCAGATTTCACATGGAGAATAAATACCCCGGGATGCACATACTCCTGGTCAGTGCAAGTTGGACCACCTTTGTTCACAAGATGAATCCCAGAACCAGCAGAACTTTGAGCAGCTCCAGATATGTTTTTGGTATATGAATTATGAATATCCAATACCTCACTCCAAGCAGAAAAATCTAACAAAACATCAAGAGATGGAAGGGAAATATGTAACTCGTTTCTGCCTTCAGCAGATTTGGAGAAACAGATCTCGAAAACGGAAGATGAGATTTGTGTGGCGTTGCACTGCACTAAGATGACAGAGTGACGAATCGATTGCAGTCTCAAGGATGAAAATCCAATACCCAAAGTTACAAGTCTTTCATCAATTAGAGATGCAGAGAGCATGAACTGAATATCAACTTTTGCCACAGGTTTTGAGAAAACCAAGCTATTTCCGCGCGGACGCAATGTTATTGACAATGCATCAACGCAACACTTGACTTCAGTAAACACTGGGTGAGCATCATTAGGTAAAATTTCCCGAGTTTCCTCTGAACGCTTTTTCCACTGAAAGAAATAAGAGACATCACCGGTGAATTTTTTGCTTTCATTGCCAACTTCAAAGAACTGACTCAGAACATCTTGCAAAGCCTCCAAACCATACAACGTGTAGTGATCTGCAAGTGGACAGATGAATAATGAACTCACAAATGTAGTAACAACAAAAGCTGGAGTTTTAGGTTGGTTAAATTGGTAAAGATGATGAAAATACTAAGATATCATACCATCAGCAATAAGTTGACAATCCAAAATCCTTGTCATGATGCATGTGGGAGAAGATCTTAAAGAAGATTCATTTTCACGAGGTATTCTAACCCAAACATCAGCACAAAGTGGTCCAATCAAGGTGATATTGTCATACTGGTTATCCTGCTCAAGTATCAAGTAACCACGTTCGCCATCCTTGCATGACACGAATGATAAGAATAAGTTTCTTGCAAATATATTCAAGCAATGTGATGATCGAGCTATCATGTCTGCTGAAACCATTATTTCTCGAGGAATGTTTTTCAGTGCGTTGGTAGGATCAGAATTTGTGCTGAAACTACAGTAGAATTGCTGAAGTTCCATCTTTATGAAACTCTGTTGATCTCGTTCCACAGGGGAAACCACAACAGAGTCTAATATTTCAATCTTTAAGAGAATACCGCGGCCTTTTTGCTCGTTGACAAGATCTGTTCTGAACTGATGGCCCCTCAAATTCGGATTCCAATCAGGAAGTGAAATATAGCCAATGATAATGGCCAAATATTCAGCAGTCAACATGCAGAAAACATGCTGAATCCCAATGCTAACTTCAACAGGGGAAGACAATGCTCCAACATTTTCCTTTCTAACACGTACATTTACAATAGGAGATATACTGGGCAAGGATGGAACCCAACAGACATCTCTCAAATCTTTGGGGCAACAAGGTGATGTAACCGTCAGGCCATCAGTAGAACACAACAAATCCATGAAGTCTTCGTGCATGATAACAGAAGATTCTGATCTTGGAAGCGTAACAGTTCCAATAATGCAGCTTGAAGAATCATAAAAATGCAGTCTGGTTCCCGAGATGTTGATATCTATGTTGAACGCATTCCCATAAGCACTTGCCGTGAGCAATGTCCCTGTGGCAGGCATAGGCCGCGGTGAAGTTTTAGATCTTTTCTTCCAATTGAGTGACTGATTTCTTCCATTCTTATCTACAAGGTTGAATAATTTCCGCCAGTCAGAAATGGAATGGCAAAGTGAACCCTCAAGGTTATCAAGAGAACCGGAATTCAGAATAGTGACGAATGGGAAGTGATCTAAGGAAATCGTAGCATTTTCGGATATCCTATTTTCAGAAAAATTGGAATATCCAAACATGTTAAAGTCGAAACATAGAGGTTGCTTGTAATTGCCGTCGTTCATGATCAGACCAGAGGAGTCGCCATTAGAAAAAGATGAACTGCATGATGACAGTCTTTCAACAAAACCACCCAATAACCCAAATATGTGAGGATGGCAATGCAAATCGGCATTACTGAACTCCACCAAGAGCTTGTGGAAACACAGATCCGAATTCTTGTGAGCTTCATAAGATAAGAGAAGACATCCCTCCACGCACTTATTCCCATCAACTTGGTTGGCGAGCTGGACAGCTAAATCTTCATGAAGATAACCAGACACAGTTCTATTCCCACATGAGGCAAGAATGTGACTGTCATCTTGATCTCTTAACGAAGAAGCTATGATTTCCAATGCTTTTATGCAGACAAAGCCGTCGTCGAATTCAGCATTGGTGTACCTACAACACAGATGACTCAGTATTAAGCACTCTTTAGTTCTCTGGTCCAGAAACCTGAACGAAAAGAGTCTAAAATATCATTCTTAACGGAAAAGAGTTTAAAAAATGAAAGTAATTAGCATACCACAGGTCCACATGATGCAGAGAAATCATGATAGCAGAGCTATTATCTCCATCATTTCCGAGGTCAACGTGAATGCCGACCTCTTTTAAGTTTGCAGCAATTGAAAAACCAAACCCAGAGGCTGAAGGTTGATTAGAGAAGGAATTAATAGAATTGCATCTTCGTAATCTCAGATTTTCAAACTTTGAACGGAGAGAGTGGAGGTGTTGAATCAGTGTCATGGCAGCTTCACATATTGATGCAGAAAATTTTGAACTGATTGTCGGTAGCAGGATAAAAACCTGAAAGCAAAACATATGCAAATTTAAAACCTTGAGACTTGGCAGACAAGTTCCCATTACATTGTCCACTCTCTAACAATTATGGCCAACTGTACAAGACTTTAAGCTATTCAAACAAAAGTTATCACTGAATGCTTACAATGTAATGCATGTTGGTCAAAATGAACAAAATGCAAAGTGGAAGAAATTTAGATGCTAACAATTTGGATCTGCAAGCACCAGGGTTATTTCTAGAAATTATGTGTTACCTCAAACTGGTCATGTATTGACCTATCATCAATGATACAAGACACCGAAGACACAGAAGCGTCAAGCTTCTCCAAGAGAGGGATCATTCGGTTGCATTGAGTCACCATGAGCTTCAGCTGCGCAATGTCAACTCAGATTAGGAATATTTAAGCAGAACAAGAAATATGCAATTATAGACTCAGAAAAACAGGGCGAGATTTACCTCTAACCCTTGAAGATCAACCTGAAGATAATTATAAAGATTAAAACAGAGGTCCTGTCTGTCAAATCCTGTCAAGAAGCTGCAGTATGATTTTGGTTTGAAAAACTGCCTTGAAATATAAGGTTGTCCTTCGACATATGAAGCAATGCAACTCTCATTATACTTGGGAGTACAATGAAGACAGGCTAATCCCAAAACCTGCAAGCACAAGAATAACCAAACGTGAGTTACTTTGGAATCGGAAATGCAGCTTGAAGTTGCAGAGGGAGTAAGGGATGCGACAACATTAATGCTCTAGAGCCATATCACTTTCAAGTGAGCTCAAGGTCTAGTTTAATGGATAGAAAAAAAAAATCACTGACAGAGCCACATTCAAAACGGGGTCAGGCTGCTCATTATCAGATTCGTCAATGCCCCCAGACATGATGGACCGATGACGAGGATGATAAAACAACAAAAGAAAGGAACCATAAATTCAATGATATCATCAGGTAATGACAAATTTATTCCTTCCTAATTGGAAATAAAAATGAAGCCACTGAAAGTAATTCTCATTAAGACTTATTTAGAAACAAAATAATAAATAAATGAATTATCTCATAGTTACCAAGTTAAAATGTTCATGACTGCTCTTCTCCCAGGGAATATTGATGATGACATTGAAGACCTTGACATCCCAACTCAATCTTTTATGGCTTGATAAGACGAATCTGCAAAATTATGGATATCAACAAGACTCAAAAATTGATAAGTAATGTTTTCCTTGGTATCAACAGAGACTTGTCTGCAGAAGGAAAAGCACTGACTCTGCTTTAGATGCTAGGCGTGTCTTTACATCTTCGATCCCATCTAATGTCAATAAGACCTGCATCATTTAAGCTCTGGCCTAAAGTTTTTCGCCAATCTTAGGAGAAACTTGGATTGAGCATGACACAACTGGGAGAGCTTTCACAAACAACAACTAAAACTGAACCAAAACTCACCCTGTGATGATGAAACTCAAATGAGTTCAACACAGTAATGAAACCAGCCAAATCTAGAAAAAGATTTGCATCACAGGTAACTTCAATGTCTTGGAGAGTGGCCTGAATGCATCAAAAACCTATTTATGTATCAACAATAAAGTTCCCCTCAAGTAAAAGTCAAAAGGGCTATGACATTTTAGCACCTCTGCAGAGACTTCTTCTTCTATATTTGTTGAAACTTCCACTTGAACTCCACATGAAGTTAGCTCATGCTCTCCAGCACTTTCTCCTCTAAATGCCTACGGTGAGGAAGCAGGGAAGAATTAGAAGAAACTTGATTAAGATGTAACTCAGTACACAAAAATAGAAGGATCAAAGAACTACAATCATGAGCTCATTCAGATGAAAAGCAACAAAGGTTTTGACTAGCTCTGGTCTCAGTTGCGCACACGCAAAGTAGTTTTCTTGTAGCATCACTAGATTGTAGCAGTAGCAGATGAGTAATTTTGCATGCTGCTGGGGAGTAAATTCATTCTAATTATGATTCCATGAGCATTCTATTTTATTAGACTTCCTAGCTTCATCATATGAAGATGGCAATGCCTCATAAACCATTTGAACCCTCAAAACCCAGTCACTCAAGACCTCATCTAACTCACGAAACCCAAAAAAAATGTAGCAGTGGAAGACAACTACAGACCTTTCCAACTCGTAAAATGACTTTGTCATGATAGACCATCTGCACTGATTTGATTAAGCAAGCAAATGTTGCCAAACCTTCCCGAGATTTACCCTCTAATCTTGCATCCCTAAAGGCCAGCTCCGCGGTTTTTTTACTGTTCCTGCAAAGCCAAATAAAGATTACATAAAAGATGGTTGATAGCCATTGAAAGAGTAGAAATAGAGTGTAACATCGGCCGCAAACAACTGTTGTCACATGAGCATGCCGAAAATCACTGATGCTCGTCCCAAATACATATTCTAGATATCCACTTCCACCCCAGAAGTTTACCAACCTGAATACCTGATACTAGTATAATTTGTTCCAGAAGCACTTTTTAGATGGTTTAGAAAGCTTTATTTTGCTACTTTGCATCTTCACTTCAACTAGAACTTCTCTATTCTATTATGTACATTCTTAACTCCTCCCTTGCCTCGTCATCAACTAGATATCCCACCTCCCAAAACTCAGCATCCATGATGTATCTAATATCATATGCAACCCACAGTGCCGTTTTTCAGAAATTATTTATTAAAAAGAGTAAGAACAGAAATCAGAAAGCATACATGCCCAATAAAGTTGCAGAAACCTGAGCAACCTTGAACTCGATTGCAAATGAAAAATTCTTGTCATTTCCATCAGCATCTGAGCTCGCAAAAGCATCGGGATGAAATTCTGTGGCTTCATAAATATCCTGTTTATAATTATCAGATTATCAGAAATATGATATATTAAAAAAATGGGCTACTAATCAGATTATCACTTTAATTCACCCGATCAAAGTTGGCAAATCCATATCATACTCACATAGAGCAATTTCAATAGAATAATGCTTAAGAGCTACCTTTACAACTTCATCTGAGACAACGCCAGCAAATTGACCAAAATCACCTGTCCCACCAGCACCAAGCATACCCCATGATAGCCAGTTCAACCATCCACTGGACCTACCTGAATTGCGGTCATCATTATGTGGCTTTTCAACAGAAAGATCAGAACCCTTAAGTGTGATGAGTGACATAGTGGAATTCAAAGCTTCCTGCGGCCAGCCACCAAAAGTACAAGTTACCAGAGTTATCCTTTTCGAAACAAATAAAATGAGCCCATCAAACAAAACTTAGCTTTCAACACGGGACACACAAATCTTGTATGATTAAATTCTGAATCTAGTAAATAAGTACAAACCTGCATCTTGCATTCAGCAGCTGATCTATAGCTTAATATATCATCTACTTCACATTCTTTCTCCATCTGCTCTAGCTCTAACAAGATACCTTCATCTATAGACTGGCAATAACATGAGGAGAAGAAAGGATAATTAGTGCACTAATGATAGTCAAGCAACAGTGAAATAATGGCTCATTCAGTGAACAAGAATCTAAAGTATGCAAAGCTTTCTGATTAACTAGCCCTTGGGCTAAATTTTAAAATATTCGAGAAATACAAGAGCATTAGGCCTCATCTTCTCTTCCTAAGGTCCATAGTTATATTTGTACTGCTACTAGTGACATTAAGTGATGGTGAGTTATTCATAAAGCATCACATTTACTTCAAATCTATACTCCACCATTCTAATCTTTTGAGAAGAAACTGATATAATTGGTTTTGTCACATGATAATGCACCCTTATGCAAACTATACTGGAACAAGATTAAAAAGAAAGAACGTAGTTGTCGAAGATTTGCGACGAAGAAATAACCTGCTCTTGTTGAAGTAATTCTAGCTTTCTCCTGTACAGGTTAATATACTTCCGGCGATAGCTCCTGGAAAAAAGTGGAGCTTAAGTATATCAAAGAAAGCTCTTCTCATCTGAAACTTCAACAACGACAGTGCACTTCAAAATGAAGAGATCGTGGTTTCAATGGGCACTAGCACAGAACAAAGAAAAAGGCACAACTTAACTCCTGCATATACCTCCAAAACATCAACTACCCTGCCTTAATATGAACCTTTCTTTATCATTCCCGATAAATCACCCTCGCTTAGACTTTTTGACCACAAAACAAAAAATCAACGTAAAAGCATGCTTTAAGGTTTAAGACAATTAGTACAGAAAGCAAATATCACCACATAAAAATTGAAAAGATGCCATCACCTATCTAATGAAGAAACCATGCTTAAACAAAGTGCACAATAAACCTTTTTTGCTATACACGTCGTAAAAGAGAGAAACATAAAGGGCTACCAATGGGCGGTAGTGCTTACTGCAGAAAATGGAACTTACAAGCGATCTCCCAAGCATCTCCACGAAGTTTTACTCAATTTCCTGCGGACGTCCGAAAGAACAGACTGTTGAGCATACTGCCACCATAGTTTTTGCCAACCAACCGGTTTGCTTGATAAAGGGCTACTCCATGGACGGTAGCGCCTATACCTGCATGACCCAATGACAAAGTGAGATAAAACGTGTTGTTTCATGCAAAATGTAAGATGAACCATAACATTTATAACCCAAAACTAACATAAGACAAGAACAATCAATTAAATTAATTTAAATGTAAGATGGCAGGATTACTGGCTACTGCTAACAGCAGCACTCACGTCAGTGGTACTTATTCTATTAAGTCTTTATCTCCGAGTTCTGTATTCCATGAACTGGCAATTTTTTCCTCCAAACAAGCAAGGTTTGGGAACCTAAAGGCAAGCTTACATGTTCCAGTTCACCAGTATACTACACCACCAAATCACTTCCCAGTGCAGAAGTCGATAGGGGACACTCTTTAACAGGAAGGCAGAACATGAAACCGATCTGCACCAAATTACATCAAAAGCACTGAACTTACTTTTCTCTTAGATGGCCCGTGCTCAAATAATCTGCCAGAACCAGAATTTGTTGCAGCTGAACCTCACTCAACGATATGGCCTGAAAATGGAAACAAGGAAAACTATATAATATAGAGTACAAAGAGAAAAGAGTCAATCCTTTTTCTTTTGACCCTAAAATGAATCTCAGTACAAATAGTTCAAGACATTGTACCAACCAACATATTTAGCTCAGCGCTGATTGAACATTGTGGTGAAACCTTTCCTGCTTTGTTGACCTGCACAAGAAAAGGTCAAACGAGATGTACTCAGAGCAAGATAAACAGCATCCCTTTCTCCTCAGTAACTATATACCATGGAAAAGGGAGGAGTTCATTTCTGCCAATTTCCTCTTTAACTTCTTACAGATTCAGATACTGAACATTTACAAACGAATCTTTTGAAGGGAACAGATGGCCACATTCATCCAATGAATAGGTTCTACAGAAATAAAAGTCTAGGAGGAGAAAAGCTAGCTTTGAGGGCTGACAAGGAATACCATTGGTCAGATATTAGAGAGTTAAATGTTTACACATAATTTAGCAAACTTTATAAATATTCACATATAAGAAGAAGATACAAGCGTGGAGCAGAAAACAAAAGAACAATTTCCTATAAGGGGCACGATTATTAAAAATAATAGTAAAGGGTAGCAGTGTATATGAAGAAATTAATCTGTGGTTATTGATAAAAAAAAAAACTACCATACCCTGACTGATACAGATACATCAAATGGTTGCAATAGAGGGTCATATATCTCTCCTTCAGAAGAACTATTTGCAATTTTGGGCTCGACAACATAATTGAAAACCACTGAATCCCGAGATTCCTGGTAGGTGTGACAATAGCTTGACAGTCCTTCAATACCAAATCCTACAAAAGCCAGTCCTTCGTTCTCTGAAGTTTTGCTGGCTTGCGTTCCTAATTCCTTTACCCCAGAAAACCTGATATTAAAAAAATAAAGAAAAAATGAAACATGGCCAACTCTGACAGCAGTTGAAACAGTAAGATATTGAATAAAAACACATCAAGGATCAATCAAAATATTTTTCCCAAGAAGCAGGCTGGGGGTGAGCAAGACAGAAGTAACGAAACGATTTTCAAGGAAAACCTTGAAACCACCATATATATCATTTTCACATTCTACCCATTTTGACGTAGGCTTGATGGGGTGATATGATCCCATAATGGATAGATTGAAGCAATTTTAAAAATGAAAGGACCCTGAGCTTGAGCATGAATTGAGAAGGTTCATATTTTAGTAGTGAATACAAGAGATAATACAGTATCAAATCTGCCAAAGATTTTGAACTAATAGTCTAATCTTGAAACAGCTAATGCTCAAGAACTGTAAATTGATCAATTAGTCAACCAATATACGGCAATTTCAATTTATCTCATTCAGAAACATACACAAACAGAGACCAGAAAGCAAGAAAACCAAAAAATGGTAGGTTATCCCAAAAAGAAAGATTACCTAGTTGGATTTTGCCTTACAGTTAAGCTGGAAAACTTCAAACCAAACTGCACCTTGGCCTGGAAAAGAGGCGGGTACAAGATGATTTTACTTTGCAAGTTATATTCCAATCTCCGGTTACGAGCCCAAAAGAGAGCAATATGGCATAACTTACAGTATTAGATTGCACTTGGCAATATTGAACATGAAAATTCCTGATCGAAAGCTTGATGCTCTCAAGAACCTGAACGGGAAAAATGTTTGTGATACATTAAGAAACATACAGTTGACAATACAACAGAGAAGCAGTCAAAATAGGTCGTCTACGGAGAAGGAACTGACAAAGAGTGGCATAATGTCACCTTTGCTGTTATGTACGAGAAGAATGAACTCCCAGTTCGATTATCTGAGAACAAGAAGTGAAAATAGGGGATATAAGGAAACTATCAAGTGAAACATGTCATCAAGAAAGGACAAGAGAAATAAAAGATCTTACAAATAGTAAAATATATAAAACATGGTGGACAAGAGAAAGGACCCCACTGAATACAAGAGTATAAATCTTTTATATTTTACAAAACTCACCGCATACACGTCTTGATAGTTTTTCAAGTTCTGCTGCAGCGAGTTTTGCCTTCTTGCCAGCAAATTCTCGTTTTTCGACCACATCCGGGTTCCACTGCCAGAATATGGAGAGAGAAATGAACATTAGAGACTTGCCTCGAAAAAAGAGTGGGTGACTCAGATTGTTCTTAAACTTTTCCCTACTTGAAGACGAAGGCACGCAAAATATAATAGTAAAAAGCATGGGTTTCCTAGGTATTACTGAAGACCTATCTTCCCCGTTACGAGCCTCGAGCCTTCATTCATTTCTTAAAAACCAAAAGAAGAGAAAAGCAAGCAAGAACCTCTTGGTCGTCGCGGGGGGAGGCACAAAGGAAAACATCTTGCAGAACAATAACAACCGTGTTGGAGTGGTCCCATACTAGCTTTTTCCACGAAATCTGAATGCTTAACCTTCCAACCCGACCTATCAAAGAAACAGAGAGATTATTGTAGCATGTTGGGAAAAACAAACCACAATTGAGTCGACCAGAAACATATGCATACCCTCCTTAAGAGCAAATGGCAGCTGAAGAAAATCAAAGGCCTCGGGAATCAGCTCGACGTTCTCCAGGAACACCTCCTCTGCAAATTATGCAATCCGAAGAAATTCGAAAAACTGATCAGCAAAAAAAAGAAAAAGAAAAACCCCAAATTAAAAACCCTAGTCCGAACCGGGACATGAAAACCCACCATTCCAAAGGCTGAGCTTGAGCTGGTGCTTATGGAAATCCTTGACGTAGCGGCCCAGGTACCCCACCAGCACCCGGTGGATTAGCCCCTCGAACATCGCCCCGCCTTCTTACACTCCGGCGGCAGCAACACCACCGGGATTTATTCTCCGGCGGCAACCCATTAATCGCCCACAAATTTTTATCGCGGCAAAACAGAACAAACAAAAAGGATATTGATTGTTAAACACCAACTAACTGCCCATTCTCTAACTAACTAACTAACTAACTAACTGACTAACTAAACCCTAAAAAGTGTAATTAGAAAAGCAAAGCGACGGGGCCTAAGCAGAGAGAGGGGTGGGTCATGGGTGCTTGCTAGTCGGAATAATTGGCTGATTTTTTTAGACAGACGACTGTTTTGCCTTCCTTTAATCACATCACTACTTTGTATATATCGTAATAGTATATTATTATAGCATAAAAATGAACTTTATTTTTGAAACATAATTAATTCATTCATTCAATGATAAATGTTGAAACCCAAACCATAAATCTGAAATCACAACCCCAAGGTCAAATTCCACATCAATATGCAAAAAAAAAACAAAAAAAAAAACAAGATTTGGTATGCAGATTATGATTTTCTTTAGCATCCGTAAGATTTTGATTATCTTATTAGACTTTTGGGACGGAATTTTGCTTGGAATAATCATTTTTGGATAATAACAAGCGGGGTACCCGATTGTCCAGTGTATATTTAATCTCTATAGAATTATCAATAATACTTTTGTTCATCGCTTATTTATTTTTATTTTGACTTTTTCTTTTAGAAAAGTAAAATTGTATTAACATTCATTCATTCCTTAACGACAGAATTTGCAACCCACCCGAATATTACTAGTCAGTAGACATGAGATCGACAAGAAAGAAAAAGGAGGAGAAGAAATTCAAACGAAAAACATGGCCAGGTAGTGACGAAATGGAGGGAGGAGAAGAAAGTCCAAAATCACAATCCCAATTATGAAAATTCAAGCTATGGAAAATGAGGATAGAAATTTTACTTACGAAATTCTCACTGTGTGAGAGCCGACAATAGAGGTTGAGCCAATCTCGATCGAAGTTTGGGGGGAAAATTCATTTTCGAGTATAAGCTATTTCAAATACTCAATTTTTTACAACTCTAAATTTAGACTACAGTTATTCTCTCTTTTTTTTTTCCAAAATAGGCGGTAAAAGATGTGTTCATTCAACATCATGTTCTATGATGTGCACTATAACATAGTTAGTCAATTTAAGTTATGACTACAAATATTTATGTCACATATAAATATGATATTTGATGAAAAGAATTAAATAATTATGTTAGTTTTTTGGGTTGGGTTCAAGTTTAACACTCATTATTGTGCAAATTAGAGCACAAGCCCATAAAGGGCCCAACAAGGCTGGTCTGACAAGCCATGAGACACGAGTTTCCCTGTAAAAAGTAGGAGAAGGTTGAGGATAAGAATGTAAGTTTCACATTCTAATCTACACTAAGTAATGACAAATTTCGTATTAGTCCATGCAGGTCTCAGACTTTATGAAGCAAAGTCATTCGTGGAAAATTGTTCACGTATCCGATGTGTTAGTGATCATGAACCTACTGGTGACAATACCTCGTAACAACGGTTATGTGAAAGCACGCCACAACAAGTAAGTCTTGTTATTTATTAACGAACTTTGTTCGTTGATTCTTAAGTGATTAACTTATAATTATGTGTTAATTATGAGTCAAACCCTACAAATTACTTTTAAGGAAGTTTCAATGGAGGGGATGACTCTAGATCTCGTGAATCTTTATGGTAAAATGATAAAAATTAGATTCAGATACAGATTTAAATAAATATTTATTTGGATTTAGATTCAAATAACAAAAAAATATATTTTGATTAGTTAAACTATCCAAAATTTTACTCGGGACTCCGGTCTAGACTATCGTGCTTCTTGATTGTTAAAGCCTCTACTATTTTTCTTTGTCGAAGGTGTCCACTTTCGTGGTCAAGGGCGAAGCAATTTTCACTCTATTAGTTTATTAATCTGAATCTCAATTTTCATTTCGATTTCGAGGGATAACAAATCTAAATTCACACTAATATGAGCAACTACTCAAGATCTCCTACTGTATTTAGCTTGCTACACTTTCCAGAATAATTTTTATGGTTCTAATTTAGATAAATTATTCTCACATCTTTAAATTTTTGTCATCCAATTTTTAGCATCCATCGGTTTTCAAACAAATCTTGTAATTTTTTGTATATAATTTTTTATACTCTAAGATCTTTGTTGCGGAAATATGTCACTTACTCCTGCTTTTGAAGAGATCAAAATATTTCTACCATTTAAAAAATATATTTCTTTCTCCCACTTTCAACTAAAAAACTAAAACTCAAAGCTTTTCAGTAATAATCAAAACTAATTAGATAACGAAACATTAAGAATCCTAATTTTAAAATTACAATTTGAATTAAGAATCCAGAATTAAAGAAACAAAAACACAATCAAAACCTTAATAGTGCACAAACTATTTATTTAGAGTGTGGATAACGAGAACAATTCCCTTAATGGAATAATGCATTTGAAATAGATAGACAACAGTTGGTACGATGAAAGAAAGACACGACGGGGCCACTGAAAGTGCCAGTCTTTCTGGTCGCAGTATGGGACCCGTGGAGAATTCTACATTTTGACTGCTTCATCCTCTTCAGAATGTACCATCAAAATGTCTAGGTGGAATCAACTACTATTATTTTAGTTTAACATAGAGTATGTGAAAAACCGTTATTAGATTTTGTCATTAAATAGACTAAAATATGAATTATATTGTACAGTAAATCACATAAAATTTTCTTGAAGATGATGTAAACAAAAAATTATATTCAGGTGGAAATAGATAAATGTAAATGATTCGAGTGGTTTTCTCAAAATTTTGTATTATCATTTTCGAAATCAAGAGACCAAGATTAATTTTCGCTTTAAATTTCAACTGCAAACCACCAACCAAGAAAATAAAAAACACATTTTATGGTTAGATAATTCCAACTTGATCAATTAATATATTTAACATTAATATGGTCAATAATCAAGAAAGGATCAATTCACGTGATTTGTTATATTTAATTAAGATATAGATATGGATATAAGATACAATGTAACGTTAAAACAAAATGGCATATTTATTACAAAATTTCTATCCAATTCAAAATATAAAAAATGAGCATGCAATTTACTTTATTCACTTAATCTTGGTTTTTTCATATATAATTATATTATTAATGAGATAATCTTAATTTAAATTAGAATCTAAATGTTGATTTAGAATCCTTCGGGGACATCTGATAAAATTGGAACGATACAGAGAAGATTAGCATGGCCCCTGCACAAGGATGACACGCACAAATCAAGAAATGGTTCAAATTTTTTACCCGTGGCCTTGTAGCCTAGTGGTATTGGGAGGTGTTGAGTTGGTGAAAGTCCAAGGTTCAAATTTTGGCTTAAGATATGTTGTAATAGAATAGAATTAGAATATGATATAAAAAAAAATTAGTAGTGGAGTGGTGAAGGAGGAGACAAGTAGTCACAGAAAATTGACTTATCAAAAGGGGATGGGGAACATAATCCTGACTCGTGAAATGTCGTCATTTCATAATTTTATTCAAACACAAAACCCCGCCATTATACCACCGACCAACCAAACAAGTAATGTAATGGTCCTTCTCCTCCTTTCTCCTTACGCACACTCACACTGTACATTCTCATTCCTTTTCTCTGTTCCCCTTCTTTACATTTCAAAATGCCAAATCTCTCTCAAATCTCTCTTTTCCCCTAAACCCGTTCCCATCTTTTTCCCATGTGACCACCACTAAAGTTGAATCTCTATCTATTATACCCGACAATCATTTAAATTAAATGGTAATTATGCTTAAAGTTTGAGTTCGTATCTATAGAAACACAACATTAGTATTCAAATATTTGTTGGAACAAATATAATGCATTATTAAAAATCTCATATGATTCAAACTTTTTTTTTGTCTCCCACCCAGTGATCCGGCCCACTGGCCGACTAATCTGGGCTCGAGTTCTGAAGTTCCTTATAGGGGGTAGACTCTCCCAACAAATACCTGCTGCGTTCACCAAGTTTCGAACTCGAGACCTGGGTTAAGCGAGGAAGAGTACTTACCACTCCACCTCAATGGTTGTTGGTAAACTTTTATTAGTCGAGAGACGAATATCTAAATAAGTCGTGGATGTATAAAAAAAAAAGTTTTGAGTATCTCCCACTCATCCCCCTTTCTCTGTCTCTCTTAAAATCCTTGGTTGCTTTCCTTTGCTTCCTTTTGTCTCCTTTCCAAAATGGCAATCTTACTACCAAAACCATCTCCTTCCCCTTCAAGTTCTACCCTTCCATCTTCTTCTTCCTTCTCCTCCTTCTACTCTCCGGCCAGCTGCCTTGCCACCATTTTGAGAAGAATTCTCTGCTCCAATGGCCTCCCATACTCATCACCAACTAACTACTTCACCATGGAAGCTTCCCCTGGTTTGCATGACAAGGAAGCTATGAAGGGAGCAGAAGCCACAGACCTTGCTCCTGCTCCTGCTCCTCTTGGAGTAGTAGCCAGGCTCATGGGACTGAACTCTCTTCCTGCCCCGTCACCTCAACGTCTAAAGGGTTCAAACGGTGGAGAAGAAAGGTATCGAAAAAGGGTCGATCATGGTTCGTCGCTTCATGGGGTGGTTCCAACTTCTGTCAAGGTGGAAACCGAGTACATTGTTCTCAACTTCACCGGGAGCAAGAGGCCGAGAAGGGGTACGAAAGGAAAGAGATCGTCGTGCAAAGCAAAGGCGCGGATTAAGCAGCAGCCGGACATGGAGGCACTTCCGGAACACGATCATCATCATCATCATCATCATCATGAAGATAGTACAATGCTGCGAGTGGTGGAGCGGGAGGAGGACGGAGGAGGAGGAGCGGCTGGTGCTTGTGGGTTGAAGAACGGAGAGTCCGAGTGTGGCTCG